>JAOPGA020000617.1:0-96895 GCA_026419775.2 Acrasis kona
AGATGGACAAAATTCGGAGGAAGAACAGTTGAGAAGAATAGTGTTTCGCCTTTCGTTGGAGGAATGGAAGTACACGCACATTTCACTGCAGGTCATGCTGACTTTGGTGTTGAACAGATCAAAACCCAATGGGGTTACATGCTTGACTCTCCTATTGGAACGAACAGTACATTCTGGGAGGGTGTCCTCTTGGATGGTTCATTCGATAATGGAGCGCCTTTCATGAGCACGGCGCATGGATGGGCTGCTGGACCTACTGCTGCATTAACTTTTTATGTATTGGGTTTATCGGCAAACGAATGAAATACAATGTTGGAAAGCATAATTTTTAATCAATACATGTTAGATTTTAAAGAAAATCTTCTTCTTATAGAGGATCAAAGCAAATACTACATTAAATGCCGAGTCAGTCAAAGCCCACATGAATGCTGCTGTTTTGTTGTTCATCCACGTATAAAATGTCTGATAAGTCCAATTCAATAAATTGTTTTCGCCTCTTCCATAATGAATGTACGCATAACCTCCAGGTCTACCAAAAATATCAAAAAATATATTATCAAAGGCATAAACTGCTATCGAGTTCATACCCAACGCAATAACGGGAATAAATATCTTCTTCTGGAATTCTGTTTTAGGAACGTCCATTACAACATAACAAAGCGAGAACAACAAACAAGCACTTCCGGCCATCAACAGAACAAAACTCAACGAGTAAAGATTCTTGTTGTATGGAATAATCAAGAAATGCAATAGGATGCTGACCGGTACGAGAATTAATCCAACAACAATCCAATGTAGTAATCTGTATCTGTGATTTTTAAACCTTGCCAATACATATCCAGCGTATAAACCAATGAAACAACTTGCAGTAGAAGACATTGTGGAAAGTATACCTTCGGGATCAAAGTTTTTACATTCTGGGCGACAAGTAGGCCATTGGTACATGTGCTTTGGAGTCAAGATGAGCTCATCAATGTATCCAACAGAGTTACATTTTGCAGAAATTGATCCTCTGCCACAATCAGGAATGTCAGGGGAATACAAGAGAATAATGTATATCAAGTATATGACCAAAGCAACGATCCAAGTAAATGTGTAACGTATTAGAATCGAAAATAAGCCTTGCGATCCAATTGTAAACCTTTTGACGTTAGTCGAATGTAATTGTATCATCCTCCTTACCTCAATATATTTTGAAGGTTATAATTAGATACATTCTCATCAATATATTGTTCAATTTTGTTAACGTCTATGGCAGGTGCAAAGATCATTGTGATAGATACTATAAAGTAGTCGCAAGCAATTCGTTGCAGGACTCCTGGTATTCTTAATTTTTCTAAATTCCAATCAAAAAGACTGCTTAGAAATAACCCAAGGAAAAATAACTTTAGAGTCCTCTCCACAACTTTCTTCAACAGTTCTTTTTTTGTGGCTGTGCCCTGTTCTACCATTTTGCTCATTGAAAGGCTGATTGACACCCCAACTATAAACAAAAAGAATGGCATGACAAAATCGGCCAAGTGAACTCCATCCCTAAAGTAAGTCGTAAAACAATTGAGTAGACATACCAAGCGGCGTGCTCAATCCAATCCCAAGAGCCACCAGCATTATTGACGAAGACCATCAACCATATGGTGAATCCTCTAAATACATCTAAACTACCTTGTGTGAAAACATGCAAAACAAAACTCACCTTACAAGCCTTTCTTTCTTGGCAGGTTTGTTGATGGTCTCTTGTTCAGTCTGAATCAACACGGTATTGATGGATTTGTTCTCTTCATCTGTTCTGTAATTCATTGACCGTGTTGGGTTGGCTAATATGTTTGAAATTCAACAAGACAGATGCCAATCAACCACTCGTTCATTGAATAGCAATTTATTATTTCTGACACTGCATCGGCCAACGCATGGACATATATGCATTTTAGAAACCTATTAAATAAGTAAACGGTGCGCCTTATTTTTATTAAAGTTTATTGTTTATTTCAATCACACCATCCTTGACTTGTGTATCGCTGATTTACTATCAGTGACAGTAATCTCTTTAAAGTTCTTCTGACCTTCCTCCCACACCCTTGCAAAGCAGTTCTTCATTTTATCTGCTTCAATTGTGTAAACATGGTGCCTTCCAACAGGGTTTTTCGCACCACTGCGGTAAGTACTGCTGCCATTGTCAATGTTTATGGTTTTTTTATTGGTAAAAGGATTGCCCCTATAAGGTTGATGGGTGTGACCCATTCAAAATCAAGATCAACGTCATGATCCGAACAAAAATCATCGATTAGCTTCTTGTCATGTTGGGACATTCCATGAAGACTTTCTGACCAAGATTCTTTATGTCTTACAATAGGTGGATGGTGCATTAAGATAATTTTATACATTGTGGCTACACCTTGGGTGTGTAAATGTTGTTGAGCTTGGTCAAGAATATCAGAAGCATCTTTTAATTGTGTTCCGCCAAACGTACCTGCTGCTACAAATGGTTTTGTTGGAACACCAGTACACAAACTTAATACAATGACATTAGTGGTCTTGCATTGGGTTTGAATTATTTTGATGGCCGGGAATCGACCGTGTAATGAACAAGTTTCCGAATGTTTGTAATACCCTAACGTATCACCAAAATATTTGCCAAACAGGTCCAAATCAACGCTAGTTGGGGTATAGGCGTCGTGATTGCCTGGGATGGCGGTGCAATACCGCCACACCTCACTCTTATCATTGTTGGGAATTGCATCCAAATAATTCTCATTTAAAAGATCTCTAACTCTTTGAAATTCATCATTTAATGATATATTTGTAATGTCTCCTGTTATGAGTAGATGATCAAAGTCATGTTTAATAATGTCCTTTAGACCTTTTGTGAACAAATCAGGGTGGTAAGAATTTGGCCCTCTATTGAATGCAACGTTTAAATATCCTTGAGCTTGCTTCATGTCTCTCCATTTGTTATTAGTTAGGATACTACCTAACGTGATGGGATTGGTGAAATATTGTGGCTGCCATATGTGAATATCGCTCATATGAACGAGCGAAATTGCCCTGCGATCAGCATTCTTTATAACGTGAACAAAATTCTTCATCGGTTGATTAATTTTTTGTAATTACCAACAATGCTTCCTCCTGTTTTCTTCATGATTGCGGCAGCATTTACCTGGGGAGTAACCAATCCCTTTTTGAAAAAAGCAAGCACGGAATCACTAAATCAACCCAAAGGCGAAAAACCGAAAACATTTATGCAGAACTTGTATCAACTATTTACTTCATGGAAATACATCCTTACTCAATTGATAAATTGGAGCGGTTCTGTATTATTTATGTTTGCTTTGGGAGCAACAGACATCACTACTGCAGTTCCAGTTACCAATAGTTTAACATTTGTCATAACTGAACTAACGGACACGTGGGTTTTAAAGTCTCAGGAAAGAAAAAACAAAACAAGTCTCTACATAGGTATTGCGCTGGTTCTTACAGGTATTGCTATTTGTCAAAAAGCATAATAAAACAATGAAATTGTCAAGATTTATTTGACCTCATCTAAAAGATCGTTATTGTCCAAAAGTGATGAACTATATCAATTGCTATTGTAACATGTAATTGTCTAAATTAAAAACTTTTATTACAAGCACCATGCGTGCACTTCACATAAAAACTGCTTCCCGACATCAAGTTTCGCTTTATGAAAGCTTACTGTCTCTACATTATCAGGAGTTGAAGTGAGCCCGTGATGAAGAATGTACTTCCTATTATCCAGAAAATTGCACCGTGGATTTGATACTTGAAAAGGAAGAGGAAACCCCCAATAAAGTAACCCAAACCACCAATTAAAAATTGTATGTGGAACAACCGGGTTAATAAGATAACTCTGGGAGGGTTGTGTGAAGGGTAGAAGGTTCTGTAAATTGCCCAAAGATTGCTAAGGCAGGTCATGGTTGAGGCGATACGATAGGTCCAGTTACCAAGTAGTAATTGGTTAAAAGTTGGCCAGTATGCCACAGAGCCAACAATAAACAGTATTCCGTTGAAAACACTGATTGTACTTCTTGTCATACTCACAGCGTGATTTTCCAAATAATAACTTGCAGGAAGTTGCAGTGGTACTACTCTTGTTTCCTCCTCCATGTAAGTGAGTTCTCCATTACAACTTCCATCTGTCGATACTTCTGCTCCTGCTATGGGAGATGCAGGTGAGACGACTTTTGGTTTGACTGGAGTGGCAACAGCAGGAATCACCGGCAAGTTAAAAGTCTTCAAGAGGTTGTAGTTGGTCCACCAGTCATACGTCGCAGGTAAAAAGAACAGGAACGATCCAACTATGAACAGTGCTATCGCGAATCCATAAGTGACTGGGTCTGCCGTGAACCGTGGGAAAAAGAGTATCGAACCAACGAGGAAAGCCACGCTCCCCACTATATAACTAGCTGCCAGCAATATTGACTTCCATGATTTAATCATTTGCAAAATGCTTTGATGGTTGAGCGTATGAAAACCATAAGGATTTTATACAAAAGTACGTTTATACCGTTGAGGATACCCGACATTGTAAATCAATAGTTGACACTTTTTTTAGTCAAAAACCTAACAAAACAATAATTACCAAATTTGTTAATTACACCTCATGCCTCCGCGATACGTGTGAACGGTCCAATTCCAAAAGTCCGCATCGGCATCAAATACACGCAGAAAGAATCATGAAATAATTCACAAACAAGTTGACTCAATTCAGTTTATTCATGTCGTCAATCTTCAATTCATTGCTAATCGATCTCTTCAAGCACAACATCCACGACTGCATCACCGGTATCACGTTCATCGTGTGCACCTGACCATCGCCATAAAACAACTTCCTGGCACGCACAAAAATAAAATTCAACTCATCTCCTTCGCTGCTCTCGAAATTAATCTTGGACGGAACAATCTTGGATGGATCGTTTTCATGCGATTGGTCAATGTGTATGATTAGAGATGGCACATGCATAATCTTTGATTCTATATTACACTTCATCTTCAAAAAGGACCGGTCGTGGTTGTTGATGGTTAAATGTATGGTTGGAGTGATCAGGACTTCTTGTACCGAGAATGAAGATAAATGTTGCGAAAATGTTTTTTCCATCTCGTCCAATTCCATTCTCGACGGTTCGTGTGTTCTTCTCTTTTTGAAAATGATGGTGGCGATGGGATAAATGCTATCGCTTTGGATCACGTTGAGCTGCTCTACTTTTCGTTTCGTTGGTTTGGCGCGGGAATGATTTGTGTTCATTGTACTAAACTCCGAAAAGAATGTTTCGCATTCTTGATTCTGCGTGAACATGTGATCGACGCGATGGATGCTGGATTGTAATTCGTTTGGATTGTCCTTGACCATCTTGCCCAGTGCTGATATGAATTGTTCCACAAAGTTTGGACTCACGTCATAGCTGATCACCTTGTTCTCTACTGGTCTTGGTTGATCCACTTGTATGGGTTGAGTGGGAGCTGGAGAATTGGATTGAGCAGGAGATGGTAGTGCATTGTTTCTGTTTTGATGTTGAATGTTTTGTTGATTATTAAAAGTAGTGGGTTGGTTATTGAATTGAACTTGTACTGGTTGATTGTTGATTGGTTTGTTTTGTTGTGTGGGTTGGTTGTTGGGTTGTGTGGAAGTGGTTTGAATGGGTTGTTGTTGTTGTTGTTGTTGTTGTGTATTGGGTTGGATGGGCTGCTGATTGTTCATCTGTTGTGTTCTTGCAGCAATCTAATCATGTATTAAATACAAGTATTAAGGAAACTTACCTGTGAGACCTTGGCTTCAATGTTCTTCAAAGTGTTCAGGTCCATTAAAGTTGGTTGATAGTTTTGTATGTTCCCAATAAGTACGTCATAGATCACTTTAAACCTGTTGATTATGCTATCGTACTTCTGCAAGTCTTCTGGTTTGTACGAAGATCTCCTTGAAACCATGTCGTTGATGTAACTCTTGACGTGTAGAACGTGCGATCTTAACCTGAGGTGCTCAATGATCTCATAAAACTGTTTTGCGTGGTCAGTGTTTTGATCTGTTGGTTGTCTGTTGTTTGGTTGAGGAGGTGCAGTTGGTGGAACCGGTTGTGATGACAATTTTTTTGCAATGCTTTCTTGAAGTTTCATGATGAGTTCGATAAATTGTTCCTTTGACTCTGCTTGCTTAAAGAATTCCATTACTCTCATGTTTACGTTACTTATTAGTTTCTGTATACGTTGTTCATCCCATTTACCATAGGCATACTGCCGCACGGTCATGTTAAGGTTGTTAATTAAGCCTGTATGTTCTTCCTTGGTCATTAAGGTCCTCCATTCTTTGCTCATTAGGTTGACTGACAACTTTTACATATATTTTTCGAAACAGAACTATTTATATGTTGATGCTTTATCATGATAATGATTTGTGGCTTCGTAACAAGATTGTGCAACCATGAGGTGATCACTCTGCATAAGATGAATCTAATATCCATTCAAAACTGCTAGTTGTTTGTAATGCAAATGGGTAAAAAATCTAGGAGGAAATTGGTTGGGATAGAAACAATCACAGGTTATAATTCTTTTTTAAGATGTGCCGTATCGACGACCAAAGGACATCGAGAATATCAGGTACAAATTCCTCAATAACAACTCCTTAATGTCTAGGAGGATAGATTTGTTTGCAACCCACAAGCAACAATTGCCGAGTTTGATAGCGGTGACACTGGTAGTGCATTCTTTGGCGTATTTGATGGCCATGGAGGTTACCATTGTGCTTCCTTTTTATCGGATACCATCGAATCTGTATTATCAAAAAACACAAGCACTGACCAACAAATTAAAAATACATTTCAATTACTAGATAAACAATTTCAACGTCATCAAATCCAGAGACTTGGCACAAGTAATATAACAGAAGATCAAGATTGCGGATCAACGGCTTGCTGCATGTTTATAACAAAAAATAAACTCTCCAATCGATGCGATATTACTGCCTGCAACACAGGTGATTCTCGTTTCGCAATATTCGACTGCGACGCGCCAAAGGACGACAACGATAAACCAACAATCATAACATCCATCGATCACAAATGCACTACACCAAGTGAAAAAGCACGCATCGAAAAAGCAGGAGGATTCGTGGACCAAAATGGAAGGTTAAATTCCATCCTTGCAATGTCAAGAGCTTTTGGTGACTTTGCACTAAAGAACAATTCCACTCATGTGAATGAACAATTACTTACATGCGACCCAGACATTACGAGAACATCAATACACATTAATGATAAATGTTCAACGATGCTCATTAATGAAAAATTCAAATTCATCGTCATTGCTTCCGATGGATTATGGGATGTGATGAGCACTCACGAATGCGAGAGATTTGTTGTGGAGGGATTAGAGGATCAATTACAACAGGGTAAATCGATACAGGAGTGTGACCTAGAGACCATCACCAGCGTGATGGTAAGAGACGCCGTGTACAACAAGAAATCCATCATTGACAATGTCACCGTCATATTGATCCTATTACATCAAATAAAAAGTTGAAAATTACCGTTACTAAGGGGTACTTTGTTTTTGAAAAGACACTTGGTCTTTCGTCTATAAAAGGAGAATTGAAATCTATTAATATTTACCATTTAAGTACTCATGTTTTTAATTGTAAATTCGACGAGAATAGTCGTCTACAGTACAAGAAAATGAATACTCCGTCACCCTTCTCTATCGATTATCATGTCGCTGACCCACCTGTTCACCAAGCACAAATGTAAGATTATCGAGTAATAACCTTTGACGAATTTTTAGGCAGGAGGTCGATAGGTCAATGAAGATTGTCATGGCCACCATTAATGACATCAACGACAAGATACAGTTTTTAAAGCTTGATAACAAAATGAACGCTGTAGAAAAGAATCAGCTATTAACAGTATGAAATACATTTATGTAAAATGTTTACATTGTTTAGAAATACGTCAACATGGTGGAAAAGCTAAAGCTACAATGTGACACAATCGTACCTGATGACAAACCAAATAATAACATTGCCATCGAAGTACACAATCATTTCGAAGGTGGGCAACTTAAAAGATCAACATCTATGAGGACATCTAAAGTGGTAAAAGCTGTACCAGTTGATTTGTCTTCGATTCTAACTGATGTTAACGACGACGAATATGAAGTGATACCTGGCACACCCCACACAGCTCGAGGCTATGAACACAAGAGCACCCACTCTCCAACCATTCATTACCACACCCACGTCCACGTCCATGCGAGCCCTCCTTCACCAAGTCAAATACAAGTCCCAAGCCTCAAACGATCTGAATCGCCAAAGCGAAGGTCATCGGTCAACGAAGTCAGCGTCCTGTCCAAAAAGCACTCGTTCCTACAAAGTGCCAAACAAGTTTTATCCAACAGAGGAAGCATCGAAGTAAGATTGATGGCATTGGGCAGAAAGGAATCCTTCAAGTACAAGCCAAAACAAGAAAAGAAATTCGACACCATCGACGAAGAAATACAATATTTAAGAAAGAGACTTTACACCCTCAGACAGATCAAAAGCACCAATGAATCGGTAACTGATGAAATTGACGAACTTTCATCACGGCTAAAGGGATTAAGCGCCATCAAAAAGATTTGAGCATCAACACCCACTGGGAACCAGCGCATAATTTCATTGGCCAATTGTGTTATCGACATTTACATTTAAAATCAATTTATTCAACAAGCGGCAAATAAAATATTCGACTTTTTCTTGTCAAAATCATCTGGCGTAATCACTCCCTTCTCCTTTAAAACCTTCAAATCATTCAATCTCTTCATATCCAGCTCCGATAATTTTTTCGTATTCACATCTGGCGAAGATATGCGCTGCTGCTGTYGAACATTCTCAATCACAACGACAGGCGACGCGCTCTTTGATTGTTCAATGTTAATGCACTGTCTTCCATCGTCCATGCAAATCACAAAAAAGGTGCCCTCGTCGGCAACAAATTCCCTCGTCACATTCTTCTTGACGGCATCAATGTGAACTTCGAATTTAATCTTGTTTTCGTCCTTTGGTATTTCGCTCTGAACGTGCACTCTATCGGTCACGCTAACAGGAATCTCCTTGCGTCTTCTCACTATACAATCGGTGTCATTAAGTACCACTCTGAGTGGTTTCTTACGAGATGCAGGCATGTTATATAAATAAACATCAATCGGCTTTCCATCCTCCAATTGGCGTTGGTTAGCCTCCATGTAGATTTGATTCTTCTTTTGTTCGTATTCGGCATCAGTGATCACATTCTTGTGCTTCAAATGTAAGATCTTTGCTAATAGTGATTTGTGCTGTTGTGTTAGATTCTTGGGTGGTGGTTGTTGATCGAATGCTGTGATGGTGGTTGCATGGTTGGACGTGCCGGATGAATCTGGTGTCTTGACGTCGTTGGCGAGTTCCTTGACTGTTCGTGGCGATATGACTTGTTTGAGGATCAATGCTCTCTTTCTTCTGAATTCCTATTTCATTGAGCGAATGTGAGTGGTGTCATTGTACTTACTTCTTCTGATATGATCTTTTTGTTTCTAAAGTAAATCAATCGTTCTAGTTGGGTTTGAACGGAGGGTGATGTGATGGATCGTTTGAGTTTAGTGTCGATGGGGGGAACTAGTGATGATTGTTCGTTGAGTTGACTGTTGAATGTGAACTTGACTATTGTTGGTTCTTGATTATAAGTGATTGACCCTAGTGTTGGAATCATGTCTTTGAATGTTGTGGTTTCAATGAGAAATGTGGGAGAGGCAGTAATGGATAATTCTTGAGCTCTTGGATCATTTATAATTTGCTGGTGGGATGAGTTGAGTAAGTAATGATCGACAAACCTCAACAAGTGGCGTATTGGTGGAAGTGTCTTCAAATTCAAGTAGCTTTAGTGCTCTATCTTTTGCATCTCGTATGTAGTTTGATTGTTCTCTTAATTTTGATACTATTAGTGAGTGAATTGTCAAGTAGAATACAAACGTTTGTCTTCTTCAATCTTTTTTGATTCTGCTTGGAGTTGACCCATACGAGCATTTAAAACCTGTGTTAGTACCTGAAATTCATTTCTAATTTGGTTGTTTATAAGCGTATGGTGGGACTTGATGTCTTTTTGTGCATCTCTGATCTGAGTTTGTGCTTGATCAAACTTTTGAATACAAATTCTTAGTTGCTCCTGTGTACCTTGAAGTAACCGTTAGGTTGTTTTTCTTGAAGAGGCACTTACTTATCATTATTAATTTTAAAAGTCATGAAAACGAAAGACCATTTATTTAAACCATCTTCCAAGAGGTTCGCCCAAGAGATTTATTGATGCATGTTGTCAACGTCAATTTGTTTGATACAAAATTGTAAGAAGCAACCATTGATTCCAACAGAATCCCTCTTATATCTTCGACAATATCAACAATCGTAGTGATTGTATCAAAAAGATAACATTTAGAATCCTTATGACAAATTTTTTTATAGAAGATTAATCTTGAATCACATCTTTGAATAATCAAGCACCTTGATAGACCAATTATGTAATTCAAATAGTAGGGTCCCTCAAAGCAGAATTTGATGTGTAGAACCAAATCCTTTCCCATGTTCATTTGCTGAAGTGAATACAAATCTTGACATTAAAAGCTTTGATCGATGTGGTTACATATTATGAGTTTACATCAGCTCCATATTTCTGTAAAATCAGAGAACACTCAAAAACAATGTTGTCGAAAATGTTAAAGGACGAAGTAGTTCCAGCATAAATGGCATAGCTCTTTCAAAAAATTTCTACAATATATAAAATATTGCTTGAGTCAAGTCCACGGAGGTTGTGCTCTTCATTATTCCGTTCAAATTTGCGTCCGGTTGCCCTGCTTACAATTTGCCCAATTCACATTCAATTTAACTTTTTCACATTCACATACAACCACATAACTGAAGAATGGCAAAGGGAAAGAAGGTAGCACCAAAGAATCAAAAACAAGACGCACAAACCACACAATCAACTGATGAGGTAAAAGTATTCCACAATGCCATTGCCATTGATTTTGGTGACGATTCTTGCACCGTTGGTTACTTCAGCCACAAGGAGGGCAAAGTTATCATTATTCAAAATGAAGATGGTGACTTCCAAACCCCCTCTGTCTTATCTTTCACACAAGAAGAGTTGTTTGTAGGAAAACCAGCTGTGCACAACGAAGCACGTAACGCCAAGAACACTGTCTATAATATCAAGTCCCTTCTAGCTGGTGGTGGAGCACACGATACAGCCTACCCATTCCAAATTGAACAAACTGAAGAAGGCGTCAGCGTCCAGGTTCAATATAAGGGTGAATCGCGCACATATCAACTATACGAACTAGTCAGTTTGGTACTTGCAAAGATGAAGAGCATTGCAGAGTTCTACTTGAGCAAGAAGGTCACCAGAGCCGTCATCACAGTTCCCAAATACTTTGACGAAGCTCAACGCGCAGTTGTTATAAAAGCCAGTGAAAACATTGACTTGGAGGTCATACAATTACTTGACGACCCAATCGCAGCCGCCATCTGCTACGGCCTAGATGAAGTCACAAAAGACGCTGGTGACGTAACTGCCCTAGTAGTTGATGTTGGAAGACACACTTCACGCACAGCCATCGTTAAAAGCCACAACACCACCGGTTGCCTTGCTGTTGTATCAAACAACTTGACCTGGGAGTGCGGAGGTGACATTCTTGATGACTGCATCGTTCAATTCCTATTGACTGACATTGAATCAAGATACTTCTCAGATAGCAACGAAAGGTTCAGAGAGTCGGTGACAAATAGTTTGAGAGTCATGGCCAGGTTGAGACTAGAGAGCGAGAGATGCAAATTGATCTTGTCTCAAAGCAACACCGCTAGCATTGAATTGGACTCCTTGTTTGATGGCGTCGACTACTCCTACACACTAAACCGTGCTCGTCTGGACAACCTAATCGCCGAGCCAGTCAAGGCCCTACTAGATTTGGTCAAGCGCACCATTGCTGGAGAGAAATCAAAAATAGATCGCATTTTGTTGGTCGGTGCAAGTGCAGCCATACCTCAAATCCAAGAGTCCATCAAGGCACTAAACATTCCAAACAATTGCGATAAATTGATCGACGAGCCCATCATGAGTGGTGCCGCCATACAAGCATACCTACTAAGGACGCGCATAGACCACAGAATCGAACACAAGAGTCAACTAGAGAATGTTGGCGACGACGTGAGTTTGGTAGACGAACGCGTGCCAGTCACAAGCACAAGCATTGGTCTACAAGCAAACGGTGGATTGACGGCAGTGATCGTGCCAAAGGGAACATCACTACCACACACCGCCACTCACTTGGTGTCCAACGCAACACCCAACAAGGATGGAAAGCTACTCATCAAGGTTGTACAAGGAGAGAGACCATTCGCCAAGGACAACAATTTGGTAAACTTCCCTCAATATGCCATCCTATGTGGAAACGAGGCCCAAGATCGTGGACAACAACACGTCGAACTCATCGTCAATGTCTCCGCGGAAGGAAAGTTGAGCTTCAAGGCTGTAGATTCAGAGACTAAGCAACCACTCAAGTTGGCACCAACCAGCGAACCATACACAAATGGCGTAGGTGCTTACCCAAGCGTACAAGACATTTTAGATGATGCCGAAAAGAACGTGGACAGCGACAAGGTCAGAGTTTCTGGTGCAGAGGCTAGATCCAAATTAGAAACATATGTTTACAGAATGAGAGCGAAAAACATTGATGACGAGTCTGCACGGAAATTGAGCGACGACACCATCAAATGGATTCAAGAGAACGAGGAGGGAACACATCAAGATTACTTGATGAAGTTGAGAGAGTACCATGGAGCTATTCCAAAATAAATATACATTTTTTTATCCACGTTGTTGTTGTAATCATGATGTTTGACGTCAGATGACGTGAGATCAAAAATTAAAATGAGTCAAGAAGAACCTCCCTTTCCCTTCAAGATATATGCTAGATTTAGAGCATTTTCCAAAGAAGAAGGTGGGGATGATGCAAAATGCAGTTCAGTGTTCCATAAGCTGGGGAAGAGAGTAATGGTGAAACATGGAGTAGATAAGCCATATGAAGTTGAGCTTGACGGGGCATTCAACAACAAAACCAATAGCGCTGAAGTATTCAATGCGATCGGACCAGGAGTGTCTGGCATTTTAATGAAGGGTTACAATTGTACTCTCGTTTGTGATGGATTCCCAAAGACTGGTAAAACTTATACCATGATTGGGACTGGATCAGAATTCGCGACAGTAGAGAAGGAGAGTGATGGTATCTTTCCAAGGCTTGTGAAAACTTGCTTTGATCACATTTTGATGAATGCCGACGAGGACATTGAATTCAGCATAGGCGTATCAACCTATGCGATCTTGAGTGGTACGGGTGTGGTTACAGATTTGCTATCAGACACTCTAGATACAGAGGAGGGCTTGGCATGCTCATTACAAGAAGAGAGTGGTGAAGTTGATCTGGAGGGATTGATTGTTGAGTTTGCAGGGAGCGATGCTGAAGTGCTTGATATTTTAGATCTCGTACTACCAAGAAGACCAGCCGACTCAACCCTTATTGTAGAGTTGACGATTACACAAAAGAATCCCAAAAAGAACACCAACATTAAGAGTCGTTTATGTTGCATTGATTTGGAATCGAGACCACTCCGCACTTTCGAAGAGAATGGATCACAAACGTTTGAGGACATTTGCAACTCTCTGACCTCAGGAGACGAGGAGTATGACTTGTACTCAACAGCACTAAGAGCCGTTTTGTACAGCAGAACATGCAACAATTGTTTCACTTCAGTCATCATGAATTGTTCACCTGCTATAGAGGATGCAGCTGACTTGACAGTTCCCACGTTAGAATTTTTAAAATCACTTGAAGTCATGGCCGTTGAGGCAGTGATTAACCCAGCTGTGGACGAGGCACCAGTAGTACAAGCGCCAGCACCACAAAAGGCACCAACCACCACAGCACCTGCCGCTGCCGCCACCTCCAAAGTCGATACCAGTGCTTTGGAATCACAGATTGCTTCGATCAAGAAGGAACTAACTCTAGTTCAAGAGCAAAAGGAGGAACTAGAGATGACTCTTGCCAATGCCAGATCGCAAAACAAAGCACTTCAGACAAGCTTGGACAAGTCAATCGCTGACACTAATAAATTAACCCAACAACACGACGCCACATCCAAGACTCTTGAATCAAACAAGCAAGATTTAACCAAGTACAAGACCGACATGGACCAACAAAAGAATCACATTTCAGAGCTAACCAACCAAATCAAACAACTCCAAGAACAAATCAATAAACAAGAATCACACACATCATCATTAAACAATGATCTAACAAGGGAAAGAAGAAACGTACAAGATCTCACTTCCAACCTACACGAATCAAAGATCCAACTACAGGACAAGCAATCAATCATATCGCAACAACAAGCAAACATGAAGGATTACACGGACAAGATCGAACAGCTGACATTACAAGCGGACCAACACAAATCAAACCACTCACAATTAGAACAGAGCCAATCGCTTTTGAGTCAACAATTACAACAATCTCAACAAGAGGCATCCGCCAAACAATCATCGCTGATCGATCAAATCAACACGTTGAAGGAAAACATCACTCAATTGGAACAATCACAAATCATCAAACAAGCACAAGCGCAGGATCGCATCCAAGCATTACAAGATGAATTGCAACAATCATTTGCACAAATATCACACATCAAGAGCGACAATAACCAACAAATACAACAAGTGCACCAATCACAATTGGAACAATTGAAATCACAATCAATCAAGGATCGCGAATCATATCAACAAGAAAAGAATCAATGGATTCAACAATCGTCACAAATCACCACCCAGCATCAACAAGAATTACAACAATTACGAGATGATCACGTCCAACTCACGTCACACAAGGATCAATTACTCAACGATGCAACCAATTCCATCGGCGAATTAACCACAAAGGTAAATGATTTGAACGATCGAATCAAACAATACCAATCACAAATCAATCAACAATCCACCACCATCCAAGATCAATCATCACAAATCACCACCCTCACATCTCAAAATGAATCTCTCGCCAATCAATTATCATTAACAGAATCACAACATGCATCAATGTGCAACGACTTCAAGATTGAATTGGATCAAATCAATCAAGACAAGCAACACATTCAAGAAAGAGTAATCCTCATCGATCAACAAAAGGATCAATTGGAGGCACGATTGAACCAAGTGAGTGCAGAATTGACGCGCATCAATGATTCGCACATGTTGGGTCAACGAGAAGTCGCGAACATGAGAGAATTGTTGGAATCAACCGTTGCAGATCAAAGAGCACTATTGGAATCAAATCAATTACAAAAGAATGAATTAGAGCAGAGTAAATTATTGGTGCAACAATTACAGAGTCAACACGATGGCGACGAATTAAAGATTCAAAATCTACAACAAGAGTTGAAACAATCATCAATCGATCATCAACAGGCATTGAGCGATAGAGATGTACAAGCGAATGAGTTGAAGCAGTTGAACGAGAAGCATTTGATGGAGTTGATTACCATCAGAGATGAATTGAAAAAGGCACAACAAGCATCATCATCATCATCGACATCACCTACCACTGCCATCATATCGTCACCCACCAACACCGTCACCAATAGACCAAGAACAAGAGGTACCATTCGCGCTCAAACGCCACCGCCACCTTCTCTATTCGCTCAACAATCGCCCTATCTCAACGTGTTACCATCCACTGGTAATCAGAGACAATCCATTCGAATGATCAATGCAGGTGGTGCAGGTATCAAGAATAGAATAGCAGCCATTCAAACAAGTGTTCAGGAATCAAATCAGACGAGGACGAGTAAGCCCAGAGGTAGCATCATGATGTTGAGGAGACAACATAGTCCATCAGGTGCTGTTGGCGATGCGAACGTGCCACTGCAGGATCAGATCAATAGCAACAATGCTACCACCACCATCAAATCCAATCAAGATACGCGTAGACATCGAATGAGCATTAGAGGTGGACAGTCACCCATACAGGCGACATCACCTCAAATAACAGTGTCATCAGATTATTTGAATGCTAGCGCTGGTACTACTAGAAGAGGAAGTGTATTAATTAGAAATCCATCCTCCAATACTACTGCCACCACCACCACTACTACTACTAGTGCACCTACAATTGCTCTCAACAAATCACAAACAGTCATCAAGAGCGGATTGTTAATCAAGGAGGGAGGTATGAAATTTGCTTCGTGGCAAAAGAAGCATATTGCGTTGGTGAAGGATGATGTGGATGGTCGTTGCAAGTTGGTTGTGAGTTTGACTGCAGATTCTGCGCCACAAGAGGAATTTGATTTGACTGGATGCAGTGTTGCGTTGGCACCAGAGAAGCAGAATGGAACGAATCGATTCTTTTGCTTCAAGGTTACATGCGCTGATGGAAAGGTGGTGCATTTGAATGCAGCCATGGCAGAGGATAGACAGGACTGGATGCAGAAGATTTGTCCATAAATAAATCATGTTTTGTAATTGACGAATCACTTGCTCAAAAAAAATTAGTGTAACACACATAATAAACTAAAGCTAATATTTTTTATTGTGGTATCCTTCAACTTATAATTTATTATTGTGATTATCTATCTAGGTGATACTATGACGTACAAATAAAGATTGTAAGCAACAAATTGAAATCTAAATTTGACCGAATCAAATTCGAATCTTACAATTCAGACAGGGTCATCACGATCCACCAACCTTAGAAAGTGGGCTGAACAGCCAGTATAGCAAGTTGCAAGAAGGCAAACAGGATAAACTTTTTTTGATACAATAGTCTAGTTTTACACAATGAAACTGTTTCTGCTTTCACTCATCATAACACAGATTCTGACCCTTGGAGTGGGTCAGAATTGCAGAGACGGGAAGAAATACTGTCTTGTAGATAACAGTCACTATCGTTGTTTGGGCGACCGATATGTTTGCGGTTCACATCCCCCCCACCATGCTTGTCTCAAACTCGCATGTCCACTCGCTGCGGAAACAGGGGCCTTTGTAACATCACAGCACACAAATACTATTATTGCCCAGACAGCACGTGCGGAGATTCGCTGTGTGAAGACGGTACCGAACCAAAATCAGTTTACGTATTAACAGATTACATTCCACCGAAGTGGTATCTCATTTATTCCCTATATTTCATATCCGGAACAGCATTACTCACGATCATTTTATTCAGAAAAACGAAAACTCTAAAAAACAACCACTTGCCCATATTAGCCGTACACATTACCAGTTGGTGTTTTTTTGCGTACTTTGACTTTGATACATCCATATCGAGTGCCCAACCATGCATCGTCACGCAATTATTTTCAATATATAGTTTTGTAGTCGCTGGTACGTCAAAAACATTAAGGGTCTACTATCACATTCAGCTCTATAATGAACAAAAGAAGAAAGTTTCGTGTGAGCAAGAGACTTATTCTAAAATAAATAATAATAATTACGAAGATGCGGTACCAAAGGTACCCCAGAGTAGTCACTATTTAGATTGGAAGCTTACACACGCTGTTGTGTTCGTAATCGTAATTGTGGTGACTCAATTGTTCATCACGTTGATGTTTACAGAGATTTCTATAAGCGATGGCCCGTGTAGTCAAGTGGCCCATCATGTGTTGATAAAATACTTGTCCTCAATTACATTGATCGCTTATAGCATAAGTTTGATGCTTTATAGCTTTAACAAGAGGGCGTTTGATTCTCTTGATCGCTCTTATGAATTGTCCATTCATATTGCTGCATTTTTTATTACTTCTTCAATCTCTCAACTAGTGGCCGTTCAATCTGCAATGTGGGTTGAAGTTCCTGGTCATATAACTCCATTTTATGAATTTGGTTATTATACTATGATTGTTTTTTGTGCAACGGATATGCTTGCTACAGTCTACGTTCCTATTCTTTTCGAAGTTTATAGAAATTATAAAAACGGAGACATTAGTCAACAAAAATTTGATTCTATTTTTTCTGGCACTTTTCCAGCCATTCAAACTGGTTTACTTTTGAATTACTCTCTTGTAGAATTAAAGGTGGATGAGGTAATTGTGTGGAGTTATTTGAAGAGGATTTCGGATCCTCACATTCACTCCAATCTAAGATCAAAGTTGTGCGAAATGTTACAACAATATGTAAGAAATATTGACCTGAAGGGTATGATAGGTACCGAGACTTTTCCACCGCATTCTCTTCAGAGCAATATTGCTTGCGAAAACATGAAGAGGTCTCTAGAAAAGAATCACATAAGGGCATTGTGCTCAAGGATGTTAAAAGAAAAAAACCAACTAATAAATGTGCTTTATTAACTTTAATGTAGATCTCGATAGAGATGTTAGAACCAGTAGTTCCTAATTGAATGAGTACTTTTTTATTCCAAAGTATGAGGTGCTTTCTGTGATCTTAAGCATAAAGGCGTGCTTTACGAAGCATAACGTTCTTACCCTTTGTTAAGATCTTTCCTGCCTCTACTAATTCAAGTGTTCAACATATGGTCAACCTGTCATTGTTTTCCACCCAACCAAAAAACAGTTCCCACATTGAAGATGTCGCCCAACATGAGCAAGATAGTGCTCTTCTTGCTTTTTCAGACAGTAATTATTGTGCTATTTTATATGATGTATTCTTTACATACATCGGCAAACGACCGTGCACTAGAAACTAATACCGTGGATACTACACCAAGCAATAATATTGTTTCCAAGACCACAAATACACCTGCCCCCACGACCACGTCCGCAGTCACAACTACCACTGCTACCGCCGCTAAACCAGACAACTTGATATCGTGGAAGTGTCCAGCAGATCCAAAATATGCCGAAGTATTCGAACCAGACATGTATAAAATGGTGGTCGAAGACCACAGCGACAAGGATAAATGGATACAAGTTGCATACAGCGGACATTATCCTGAACCTGAAAAGTTCGTAGCATTTTGGAAATATTCCATTCATAGTTTGCTATGGGAGCGCACATCGCCGGTTCGAGTTCACATTTTCGGGAATGCAGAAATGAGACCTCAAGACATAGCAGCATCCGTTAATCGTTGTAACTATCTGAACTTTGAAGTAGTCGGTCACGTGTACGATAACAAAGACGTCAACGCCCACTACGTAAAATTATTATTCCCGTCCATTTTGGGCAAATGGAATGGAGGCGTAGTAAAGAAGGTGATCCACGTGGACCT
Source organism: Acrasis kona (assembly GCA_026419775.2). Taxonomy (NCBI): domain Eukaryota; phylum Heterolobosea; class Eutetramitea; order Acrasida; family Acrasidae; genus Acrasis; species Acrasis kona. The sequence continues at coordinate 19,273 of JAOPGA020000617.1, forward strand.
TGACACCGTCTTTTATAAGGACCTAATGGAGATGTGGAATACGTTCGACGAGTTCGACGACAAGCAGGCAGTGGGCATTGTTCCCGAGTTCAACAGAATGTATGCAAAGGAGGATAACGGAAGGTACCATCAAAATCAACAATGCGTGTTGGGGCTACCCGATCGAGGACAACATGGGTTCAACTCTGGCGTGTTGATGATGCGAATCGATCGTGTCAACGCCATCACGGATCCCGAAAAGGCCCTCAGCACATTAAAGTCACAGCTCGAATCCAAAGGATGCGCGCTCTCCATGGCCGACCAAGACGTCTTCAACGTATTTCTGTACAGAAGTCCAGAATTATTCAAGCCGGTATCATTCGGCTACAACATGCAATACGTTTGCGTGGGCTACCTCGACGTTGATTGTTTGAACTACACCATACCCACCGATCAAGTCGTGATCGGTCACTGGAACGGAGGTGTCAAGGGATCGCCATTCCTTAGACAAGTAAGAAATGTGTACGAAAATCTGGACACCGCTCAATTAGATCTGCAGTACATGACATCCGAGCTGAAACGTTTTATGAGATGGAAGACCACCGAACAACTAACCACGCATCGATACATTAAATTCAACCCAGAGTGGCCGCCGAAGAATGCTACCAGAGACGCTTCTGGAAAGAAACGCTATCACATCATCATCAACAAATACAAGTATGATATTTCGTGGCTAAACAACAGTTTGATCAGCGATATACCCGCTACAATCTACGACGCTGGAACGATCGATTTCGGAAGAGTGAAGGCGCCTCGCGATAACACCAAAATATATGCCGTTCCCAATCCAGGAAATTCTCAAGAGTGCCCATCCTATCTTCGTTTCATCATCGAGAATTATGATAACTTACCTGACGTCACCTTCTTCTTGCACGACAGTCCGTTCAACCACTCTCCAAACATTTTGCAATTCATCAGAAACGTAATCGAAAAGTGCCCAAGGATGAAATGGATTCATTTGAATCCACAAGTATTAAAGCTCGATACAAGCGATGGAACTAGACCCTTGATTGCAAAGTATCCCTTCGTCCAGGAAGCTATTCCAATAGCGGGGGAAAAGGGATGGTGCGTGTATTGTTGTGCGCAGTTTGCAGTGTCGAAAGAAACCATATTGAGACATCCTAAGGAGTTTTACTATTCGCTCCTGTTATTAACCATCGATTTGAAAGATTGTTCTTATTTGGAACACAGATGGCACGTTATTTGGGGCGATCCACCATGCATGGATCATTACTATGATTATAAAGATTATAACACGAGACCACTCGATGCTCCGTTCCCCTTCGACCATCCTGTATGCAAAGGGGAGTAGTCATGAAAGGTTTGTAAATAATGCACCAAATAATAAATGTGTTGTTAAGGTTACAATGTTTTTAATATTACGCGTTCATTTTCTCCCTTTCATGTCCCTTCGGTTGCCTGACTTTTACCTTTCTGAGGACCGGTAAAACGAAAAGAGATTTTGCTGCTATTATTGTGTAACCGCATCGGATTAATTTTGTAGTTATTTATAAAATTAAACAAAAATAATCATGCATTTAATTCTGTCCTTTATACTAGTTGCGATACTGGTCGCTTCTACACTAGGTGGTGCCTGCTCTGGTGGAGTTCAGGTATGTTGTGGTAAGTTGAACACCAATATCATTTCAATCTAATCTGTAAAGGTTCCAGTTCTGTGGGCTGTAGCGGAAATTACTGCAAAGCGTGCTGCAATGGCGTTTGCGGATGCTTCTATTACAGAAGTGGGACGTGCAGTAGTTCCCAAACTCCTTGTGTTGACGTAAATAATCCAGATTATCCAATCAGGGATGGGAACTGTAACTATCGATATGTCCCCTCTCCTACTACTACCCGTGCCCCAAACAATTCAACAAATGGCATTTATGGTCCAATTGATTCATTTGATAGACCTGGAAGAGATCTTGTAGGTCAGCCTATAACTGCTTCGAGTGCACAAGACTGCCAGACAAAATGTTACAGGTACGCTATCATGTTTATAGGGGCATTTAATTATGTGTAGAAATAGAAGATGCTTGTCGTGGGCCTTTGATTCCTGTGGAACAAGCTGTTGGTTGAAAAGCTCCTCTCCTGCAAAAGCGGTAAACTCTTGTAGAAAAAGTGGCGTGATTACTGCAAGTAGAAATTAATACACAAACCCTTCCATAATTTTCTGTTCTCCTGTTTTCTTCTCATTTTAAATCATGTTTCAACTATTCATACTGTCGTAAAAGCAATAATTCTATCTACAACAAATTGGACGGCAACATAACATCAGACCAACCATATGTTTTAAGAATGTATCCTCTTGGTGAGGACAGATTTGTGCATTGATTCACATCAAACGTGAATCAGGATTAATTAAATTAACATTGTTTTACTTTTAATGGTTTACTTGGCCAAACTTGGAACCGCCTCAAGGAATTACTTGCTTGCTTGGTCGTTAAGGATTTGTTTTATCGAAAGTGGTTTTTGAGTTGTTACTTACAAAATACATGGCAAAAAAGAGGTCTAGAGAGAAAAATTTTGTATTTGGAGCTTCTAAATATCGCACTTTGAATGTAGATCCTTTGAAAGAAGTCGAAAATATTATGAGTACATCAAGCAAACACTCATTCAAGTGGGCTAGGAGAATCGAATATTCGCAATTATCTGAAGATATCATAAGAACTCACGTTCATAAAAATGGTCTTCCATTGGTGTGCTCTAATACAACTTCATCGTGGGATGATTTCGATAGGCAAATGTTCAGTTGGACGTGGTTGAGGGACAACCATTCAAACGTTCGTATGCATCCAGGACCTCGGGATATAGAAACATTGGAGGATATGGAGGTAACAACGTACTTACATTATATTCTAATAACATTAGGATTGGACCGTTGGACAGTACATTGATCTTGTACATCCACCAGTTGTTGATGAAAGAAAACCAAAGAAAAACACTCTGCCATATCCAATACTATATGGAAAGGACATGCCAGTACCAACTACCTGGCGGACTTACATCAACAGGAGAATCAACCCATCAGTCTCTTACAAAACTGGCGACGATATACTTGGTGAGATACCGAAAAGTGTTCAAATCGACACCAACATGATGTACATTGGATACCACGGAACACAAACACCTACACATTGTGACAGAATGAGCACGTTCGGTCAAAATCTGATCGTCTATTCTGATGTACCGTGTGATACGTCATGCGTATGGTTTATCGCCTCCTCATCCGACTCACACAAAGTGGAGCACTATTTTCCTCAGTGCAACCAGGATGCATGTCTCCACGACGATAATTTCTTTGCATCCATCGATTGCCTGAGCAGAGCACCTTACGATGTGTTCGTCATCAATCAAAAGGAAGGCGATTTGGTGCTGATACCTCCCAGAGGTGCTCACCAAGCCATCAACAGAGGTCCGGGCATTAGTATAAAATTCGCATGGTCTCGTCTACCCGTGTACCATGTTCAACATGTGTACGAACAAGTGATGCCATTGTATCGTGAGGTGGGGAGGTCGGAGGTGTATAGAATACTCGCATCGTGTTGGTTTGGTCTTTGTAATAGAATAAAAGATTTTGACGAGGTGCAATCGGCGTTAGATAAGGACAAGTTGATCAGCGAAATCAAAATACTAAGGCGAGTGATACAATCTAATATGAATAAAGAGCGTGTTGTGGATGATTGTACGATTCATCAATTTGATGACGATGTCGCATTCACGCGATATTGTGATTTGTGTAATGCTGATATATTTAATCGTTGTCTGCATAGGGTTCAACAAGCAGATGAGGAGGATGTGTGTTTGGACTGTGCAATTCAAAATGAATTGATCAATGTAAAGGATTATCAAGTGTATGAGACGATACCTAGAAAAGAAATGGTTCGAATCATCGAAAGGGCAGACGACGTGCTTCGACAGTTGAACGATCGGATAATCGATTCGTAATTCTATTTTGTAAATAATTTATTGAAAATCTTCTGCATGTACATCCTGTATCTTCTTCTCTACAATTCCCTCGCACTTTGCCAGGACCTCGTTGTTTGTGTTTGTGATTTCATGTTTGTAGTTGAAAATGTGATTCTTGTAAGATAATCCAAGTTCGGCCTTTTTGTTAACTCTTGATTTGTGCAAACACACTTACACATTTCCTTTTTAATTTGTTGTCTGCATCCTCCTTCGCCTTTCGCTTTAGTTCTATAAGTTCCTTCTCGTCATAGCTTTCCACTTTCAATATAGCGTGAGCTTCTATAAATTTGAAACCGTCATAGTCGTATTTGTTGCCAAGTCCAGGAGCTTAAAAGTTGAAAACTTTTAAAATTGTTATCCTACATTTGTGAATAGTAATGCTATCGACGTATTCTATAAATAATTTTGATTCATATGGTACATGAGATGGTACTTTTTCTCTTTGGAGCCATCTTGGAATGTACGAACCAACGAGATCTCCCACCCTTCTCCATGCACTCCTCATATTTTATCCCGTTGTCAAAATTAATTGAACTTCAAGTTGACATATTTTCACTCAGTCATCAATCTAACACAACAATCACATGGGACTCATCAGATTCGGAGCTAATGGAGAAGCACCAAAACGCAAGATAGAAGAAATATCTGGTGGTACCGTGGAAGAAAGGCTCAAAAAGTTGAAGGAATCTGTAGTTGAGACATTCGACGAACTCAAAGGTGTACCTGATGAACTCAAACAAGCCATTGCTAAGGAATTTGAATTCAAAAAGATGACCGAAATTCAACAACAAAGTATACAGGTCGCCCTAAATGACAACGAGTCGGACATTATAGCACAAGCACGCACAGGAAGCGGCAAAACACTTGCATTTTTAGTTCCATGCCTATCATATCTCATCAATGAGGAATTTGCAAAGAAGAAGAAGGGAGTGGGCGCCTTGATTCTAGCCCCAACACGTGAGCTTGCCCTACAAATATCAAATGTAGCAGAAAAGATTCTAAAATCACCCTCGCTCAAGAAGGCAAACATTGGTGTTGGTTTCTTCATTGGAGGTAACTCCAACAAGTATAAAGAGGCACAAGATTTGGAGTCTGGCCGCGTCAACCTCATGATTGCCACTCCAGGTCGCTGCTTGGACCACTTGAACAATGCCAAGTTCAAATCAGATTTACTAAAGTACTTCATTCTAGATGAAGCCGACATGTTGATTGATGTTGGATTCGAAAGAGATGTGAAACTCATCGGAACCAAGTTACCAAAAACAAGAACCACCTTCTTGTTCAGCGCCACCCTATCCGATAAGGTAGAAGACTTGGCCGCCCTATCCCTCCGTAGACATCCGATTCGCATTGGTATCGAAGGAAACAAGAACGTGGCGACGCTCACTCAAATGTATTTGGAGACGCCCAACGACAAGAAATTAGCATGCCTCATATCCACTCTTCGCCACAACAAGGACAAGAAGATCATCTTGTTCGTTGCCATCAAGAAGAGCGTTGACTTTTTGAGCAACGTGTTGCACGAGATGGGTCTGCCCAACACATCCATGCACGGAAACATTAGTCAAGAAAATCGCACCAAAGTCTTTTTGGACTTTATGAAGGATTCCGAACCAGGAATCTTGATTGCTACTGATGTGGCTGCTAGAGGGTTGGATTTCCCCAATGTGGATCTGATCATCCAATGTGACATTCCGGAACAAATTGCACAATACTTCCACAGAGTAGGTAGGACGGCAAGAGGAGGCAAATCAGGAACTGCCATCCTCATGTTGACGGAGACAGAGAAGAGAGTAACGCTCAACAACTTGAACATGTACCTACAAAGTCACTACAGCCAACAAAATAAGGATGCCAGCATAGAAGAGGCACAAAAGGTAGAATTGGAACAATACACAACGCCTGGTACTGATAAGGAATTGACACAAATCCAACAAAGCGTGTTTGACTTGGTTCAGAGCGGTTACTTGTACAATGAAGCCACCAGCGTAATCAATACATACAGGGGCGTATTCGACATGTTCTCACGCAAGATGGGATTCGGAAGAAATGACTTTGATTATGAAGGTCTACAGGTCTCCTTTGGTGTTAAAAAAGCGCTTCAGGCAGGTGGAAAAAAGAAGAAATAAATATTTATTTGCTGTTAAATGTGTGTGCGTCTCGTGTTTTAGTGACCCGTGGTCATACCTTGTTTCTACAAGTTCGCACTCGTGTGCGTACCAACGCCCATGTAGTGCCTTGGATATTACTTGTGATGATTGATTGCATATCTCACAATGGGCGCGACCATTAAGTAAATCACGGCACATGCCAAAAAGGGTGACCCTGGGTGGCTGGTTGGTGATTTGATGCTCCTCATGAACAAAGTCGTAGTGAATAGTGGTCCAACCACCTTGCTCATTCTTTGTAAGCTGCTCAAGCTTCCATGCAACGTTCCCTGTTTGCTCTTATCCTGAGATAATTGACTACGGAGCGACAGAGGTGCAACTTGTGATAAACTGAGTGGCAGAATGCACATGAATATCACGTTTGTGTTTTGAGCATAAGCAATAACAATGTGTGCCAACACATTACATGTGATTCCCATGTAGATGCAACCAGTGTCGCCGAATTCCTTTACCAAATAGTGCACCATCACGCCTTGCACGAATACGGTGGCCGCTCCCATTACTGTCATGTACAATCCAATTTGAAAATTGTCCCATTGGTATCGGTGAGATGTATAGTGGACCCATATTGAGTGGTGACCGGTGGTGGCAGCTTCCCATACGAACATGGCTGCAGCCAGTAGGAATGTATATCTTGTGCTCGTGAGCGATTTGAGAGCATTCAATGGGTTCAAATCTGATATGGTGAGTAGATGTTCGGAACCAGTGACGTGGGGAATGTCCTTTACCCAAATTCTACAAATTAAAAGTGCTATGATTTGGGATGCAAAGCTAAAAGCAAACGGTAAACTTCTATAGTAGTTGCTTAGGAATGCGCCGAGCGTCGGTCCTACAAAAAAACCCAATCCAAATGCAACGCCCAGCATACCATAAGCTTGTGACCTCTTGCTGGACTCTACGGCATCAGAGATGTATGTATTGCACAACATTCTGAGATGTCCTGTTACACCTGTTAGTAGTTTGGAGCAGGCGATTAAGAACAGGCCCATGTTCATGAGCACATTGGAACTAAAGAATAAAAGGCTGTACCCAAATGCGTTTCCCATTAAAGTTAGCGTAATCATGTTCTTGCGACCATAGTAGTCGCTCAAAGAACCAAAAAGAGGAGCGGTAATTAAGTGAATGAGTGAACTTATGCTTGATGTGATTCCAAAAAACCCGGACGCCTGAGAAATGTTGTTGTTTTCCATGAGCGAGGTAATCATATTTGGGACAAGCGGCATCACCATCCCAACCGTTGTCATGTCTAATAAAAATATTATAAAAATGCTCCTTAACAACGGATCGAATAAAAATCCAAACATTGGTTCCACCTCATTGTTGGAGACTCCCATCTCTGTTGATTGTAAGTAAAAAACATCACGGACATCAGATCAGGCGTTTATTTCAACATTGAAAAATTGAAAACTGACAAAATACGGAGCCCGCCTAACAAACATTTGAAAGTTCCCAACAAATTATGGACAAGAAGGATGCTAAAAAACGCAAAGTTGATGCGGAATATACAGTAAATTCTTCGAATTTCTGTACGAGCAGTTGCTGACTACCTCAACATTGACTTCAATGACTTGTCAAACGATAAGCAAAGAAGTAGAATCACTTTTTTAGATGTGATCATTTATGTGCACCAAATCATTAAGTGCTTTAACCGCACAAGATTACTACTCTAGTACAGTGCCAGTTCTCTATTTTTTATATCTATGCCTTTTTCAATTTCCTTTTACAACAATTACTAAAGATTTCAAGAGCTAATGTTGTAGTCTCTTGTCATTTTGTAGATGTTTTAGTAGACTGTTTACTTGGATTGTTACATGATGTATGATTTTAAACTAGTCTTTATAACTACTGCTCTTCTGCTGATATTAAAGCTTTGGAACAGAATATTCAGGAGCTATTGATATCAAACAAAAAACTTGCAATTTTGTAAAAGAAATCATGTCAGATGCAGGTATCAATTATAGGGTCAAGAAGGTGGTTGTGGGTAGGCGGACAACACCAATAATCCTTCAGAATTACAATGGGTATGAATGTTTATGGATCTAATACTCATCACAACCAGGCCATGCCCTCTTATATCCGTGGTGAATACTCTGTTGCTCAAGGGGGAGAAATTGAACATTCAACCAGATCAAAAAAAAGTTTCAAACGAATATCTATTGCAAATCCTAGCACAATACATTTTGGAATATGGTCAAAGCAGAAAAGACGCCTTTGATGTTCAAAAATCACTTGACCTCCTGCCGAAAATAAAGGATGGGTTAGATGTAAACGTTCGGTTTACTGGCATTAATGATTTTGATGCTCAGCCAGAGATCGAACTTTTTAAAATGCTTAAAGTGCACCTGGTGCATGGATGGCTGATAGATCCACAAGACTGTGAAACCTACTCGGTCATTAAGAACCTTACGTATAATGAAATTGTAGAGAAGTTCCTTTTGATGGAGGACTTGCTAGCGGCCGAGCAGAAAGAAGAATACACAAATAAAGATCAAGATGACACTACTAGAGTTGAAATTAAACTGGATGAGGACATCACGCTTGCTTCTGATATTGGGAAGTTAATTCGCTCTCCCGACGAACTTCGAACGTTGAAGGAGGAACACAAGAAGAAAATCATCCACGAAGGCAGGATCATCGGAAATTTTCTCGAACGCGACAAGAGCCAGTTAACTGTGTACGGACTGTCCGAACTTCATGTAAATTTAGAGCCCAATAATCTTTGTATCTTGTTTCATAATAATCATTTCAGCACGGTTTGTAAATATCAGGACCATTTGTATCAGCTGTGCACGGATGAAGGTTTCAAGGATGAGCCGAACATTGTTTGGGAGAGATTGTCGGAGGTTCTTGGCGACAACCAATATTACAAAGGAGACTTTACAGTATATCAATTTCAACATCATTCATCGGATCGTACGTTTGGCGCAGTCAGAAACATTGAACAGAACAATAGTGACTTTGAACTTGCCAAACGCCTTCAAAAGCAATACGATCAAATGGACTCGCAGCAGCAACAGGTTAATCAACAAAACGTCAACCCAACAACCACATCACAACCTGTCAACACCAACACCAGGCCCGAACGTAATCCCTCTCCCCCCAAACCTACTGCTGAACGCGTGGCCACCATCAGAGAAAAGAGAAATGTACAAAAGCCGACCAACGTCGGCAACAACAGGTATGCAGAACAGAAAAAGGTGCTGCAGAGTGCCAATCAACAAAGAATAGAAAGACAAGAACAAAGACGATTGAACCCAGCTCACACCACTCACAACAAACAATCAAGAGAAAAGAAAGACGACGGATGTACTACCATGTAAATGTTTATTATTTTAAATGTTCCGTTGCTAATGTTTGTCTCATCTTGTCCGACATTTTCCTGCATCCGTCCACGCACATGTTCACAAACTCTACCATTGTGCTATATTCAACGTCTCCTGCTTCTGTGAGTTGTGTGATTTCGTTAAGGTTTGACATGTGAGCACAAGTGATGGCACCAACGCCGTATTTTTGTTCTGTTGAAGATGGATCAATCACAATGTGTGAGTCTACTTTGATTGCAGAACAAGCGCCAACCAAATCATACAACTCTATTCCAGCGTCTGCCAGCGCCAAAGAACCACACATGATGGCTGCTGCTAGTGCGCTGCCATCATCCTCAAGCACAAGTGCATACACGTCGACGACGCTTTTTGGAAATTTATCAAGGTTCACAGAAATCTCCAAAGCATCTCTCATGTATATGCTAAATTCCTTGTCTTCATCCCTCTTGACATTTAAATGATCATAAAAATAAATTAACGTACTGTCTTTTTCCTACGTTGCTTTGATGCAAATGATGCAATTTTAAAGTCGCAGTTCAACATACCTTTGTCACTAAACTCGTTATTTGTTTGTCTTGGACCATAGGCAGAGCATATGACTTTGGTGTTGTTTAGTTCAATATAGGCAGAACCTTTGGCCTGCTTTACCATTCCTGTGCGCATAACTTAATAGTGTCATGAATTTCATAAGATGGCACTTACAAACACTACGAAACTCGTCAAGTGATCTTCCGTCTATACGCTTTCCATCATCTCCTATAAACTTTGATGGTTTATCTGACTGTTGCAGTGGTCTCACAGATTTTATTTGAGGTGCATACATTTTTGTGTTAAAGATTGTAATATTGCGGGTTGACAACAAGTAAAACATGTCATGGAAGCAGGCGATGACAAGAACGGTCAGAGGATTGACCTTTGTGTACTGTCCATACAAACACCCTCATATACAGTATGGACATATATTGAAAAAATTCTAACGATAACTCAGGGCCTACCTTGACGATAATCACCTACACTATAAAGAATTAAATCCGTGGCTACCATTTGACCTCCGTCCAAAAAAGAATATTGAAACAGCTCAAATGACTGCTTATTTCTGGGGTGGACGCACTGAGAAGATTGATATCACTGAATCAAGCGACGAACAAATTGAGGAGAAGATAAAACAAATGGTCGTCATTGGTGAGAAAGAGAATTCCATTCACTCAGATCCAGAGTGGAACTCTGATCCTTTAGGACATCCCGAAATGCCCGATGCCATCGAATGGCTTCCTGAGGAAACACCAGATTACGCCGCTGAGAACAACGATGACTACGTCCCCACAGAGAATAACTTAGAGGACGGCGCTGACGCTGAAGAGTTCCTAAAAAGTAGCCCAGAACAAGAAGCTGAGGATAGCTTGTTTGATACTAGTGACAAACGTGTATAAAAATAAAGGATAATAACATTTGGGTTCGTCGTCAACTGTTTTTTTATTGTCATTTCGTCACTTTTAACTGTGTTTTGAGCATCGCACCAACCGCTCTATCGACTTGCTCTACAAATTACTCAAATATACTTTCGACCATCGGCAACTGGATAAAATGTTACACATCACATTTAAAAATCAAGTCCCCGAACTTGGCCTCGTCTTTAATGTAGACCACACTTATCAATTAATTTCTATTATGAAGATAGCAATTAACAGGAGCATTTGGGCCATTATAACCAGGTTCATGTTCTCATCGTGCTTGGCTGAAGTGATGGACGCTGCTCACTCCTACTTGAATGAAATTGTTCGGCAACACATTTTTGTATGAGCACATATCCTGTTCACCAGGTCTGCCAGATACCATCTCCTTTTCTCTTTCTGAGATAATTTTCTTCTAGTTTTTGTAAATAATATTGGAAATGAACTTGAGTGATTATTTATTGAACACAAAAAATGATAGTCCTAACACATTCACTAGTAACGTCAGCTATAACAAAAATTCTAAGGTACTCAAAGTTGATAAATATAGATTATCCAAACTAGTATTCGAACCGTCGTTAAAAATAATCTTTAATTACCTATTTTGTAGAAAATCCCAATGGGTTATCGCAAGAAACAACAACAAAAAATGAAGAAGCAAAGACTCTCACTACATAGAAGAACAAGATCAATCAGCAATAAGCAAAGACCAATATTACCAATCGATGCAAAGGCAGCAATGTTCTTTAGTTGGGTGGCGTATAAAAGTGTCAGTGACAATGAAAAAAATCTAATAGACACTTCCTACTCTGAACATAATGGCCACAACAGACTCAAAGATATGGGAGTTTGGAAAATTACCAATCAAATTATTAGAAATACCAAAATCGTGAGGGCCCACGTTGTGATTGCAAAGTGTGAAGAAAGAAAGACCACAATCATTGCCTTCAGAGGAACAGAGTTGGACCATTCTGATCCTCGGGGCACAGTGGAGGATTGGATATTTGGAGCTCTCAATGCAAAGTTAGTCTTGTGGGACGAAGACCACCCCTCCATGGGCAAATGCCATAGAGGATTCAAAATACATTTCGAAGACTTGAAGGAAGAAGTGTCTGACGAAGTTGACTTGGCCAAGCTACAAGGACACAACATTGTTTTGACGGGTCACTCGCAAGGAGCCTCCCTAGCATCACTTGCCATGTTGAGCGCCGTCGAGCGTTCCAACAATCAAAATGACAATTTATCACTAATCACTTTCGGCTGTCCACGCCCTGGCAATTCAGTGTTTGTAGACTATTATGCACTAACCGTAAAATCTTCTGCGGTATGGCACTTTATAACATCATTCCCATCTTCTGTCCCTACGGTTGATTTGATAACGTGTATACCGCCTTCAACCATGAGGTACAAGAAGCAAAAGTGTGGTAAATTCATATACATCAAATCGCAACGTAAATATTACGGAAATCCTGACCCTATTACTGGTATTGATTTTCAAGGTGCCACTAGGGTATTAGACATACTGGGAGCCCATTATCAACAAAACTACATGGATGGTCTCTTGTTTGATAACGAGCTGAGCCACGAACCATTTTTTGAACCTGTTACAAATCGGATAAGGCAGAAGCGTCGCAATTTGTTAAAGAGAAGAGTAAAGAATATTGTACAATAAATTTTAATTTCATCACACTCAGGTTGGGCGTACTAATTGTAAATATTATAAAAATAAACTTAATTTACCTTCACCAAAAAATGAACCAAACAAGGAATGATGACTTGACAACCGTTTATGCACAGGAAACAACCATAATCGACCAAATACAACCAACTTACCAACAAGTAACCACGGAATTTAACAATGAGTACTGTGATATAGAACAAGATGAAACCAGTTTAGAAGATTTGATGCATTACTCGCAGGAATTTCCAGCCGATACCACGCAGCAGCAACTATACACAACAACCACTACCGACATTGTCCCGAACGTTGACTTTTGCGCTCAACCTGCAATGGATGTAATACCGGTAGATTTACAACCACCACTATTCGCCACCTCAATCACAGAATCCACGCCAGTCGATCCAGAACTATTGCACTTTGTGACCTGTGGGGGAAGGAGCAGGATATTTGGACTCAATCTCAAGAACGAACTGTTCCATTTGGTCAAGAACAACAGAGGCATGGAATGGGAGCAGATGGTAACGTCAGCACCAGTGCTCGGCGTGTCTTGTAGAAAACACACTCTGATGACCGCCACGCCGTTGGGCATTTATAGACTGGACCTGTTACAAAAAAAAGAAGCACAACTGGTCATCAAGGACGATCGATTCGTCGACGTGGCCGCATTAAGCAAGCGCAGAATGTACCTGCTGTCCCGCGATGGGTCCGTCTATCATGCTCAAATACATCGACTCAGCAGCGGAGTGGACATTAAGCAGATAAAAGGACCTGCCATGAGAAAAATATCGGCTGGCGGCAAGCACAAAGTGAGGCAGATTGAATTGTGGGCGATAGGGACGGACGGCAACACTTATAGATGCAGTCACGATAAGTCATGGTCTCAGGTAGATGCTTCGTTGGAGGATGTGTCCATCACGTTGGACAATACCATTTATGGCGTGGATGCGAATGGCGTGTTGGTTAAGTGGGATGGAAGGTACTTTTCTGCTCTGCCGTTGAGGGAGAATCCTGAGCTTAGACTTTGTGGAATTGCAGTCAACAAGGAGAAGCAATTGTATGGTATTGATAGAACAACTCGTATGATTATGAGAGTTGATCAATAAACCTTTATGTGTATAGTACATGTTGTTTTGATTGCTGTCCATGTTGTGGCGCACTATGCTGGCAGTCACACTGTTTGATGAGTGCATGCGTACGTTACACGTTCAATTCCTTGATGCATTCTTCGATGAGTTGCATTAGCTCTGGAATCTCTACGGCAGCTGCAACCCTCTCCTTGTCATTCATTTGTTTGTTGACTTCATCTTGTTGGTCGTGGCTCCCCTCCGTCACAAAAATGTCCACCTTGTATTGATCCATGGTTTGTGGTCCAAAATATCTCACTAGTCTCAACCTCAAACATAAACTAATGTGCGACACAAGGGAACAGTGTTTGACTGTTGGTGTGATTTTGACGGTGATGACGCCTGGAATTTGTCCGTTAGGCTGAACGACTTGTATTCCTTCTTCGAACACAACGTTTAAATCTTGTAGAGTATGTGGGTATTCAGGGTCCTTGACATCACGTATGGCATCGAACACATCAATCTCGTCGATTTGCATGTACTCTATTTTACAAAAATGCGGACCATTCTCCGTGATCGGAAAAAAAAACATCACAAGGAGTCCAGCAATTTATTTTTTATTCGACAACCTCTCAAGTGTTTTTTGTAACGATTTTTGTTCCCTCTGAATATCCTCTTGTCTCCTCCTGGTGCTCAACATGGTCACGAACTGTTCTCTTCTAGCCAATAAATTATCTCTTCTGGCATCGGCGGTAGAGTCCTTGTGTTCCTGCCTCTTGTCCAAAATCCTCTTGAGCGCATCCTTCACACAGTCTTGTCTTACTTTCCAATCCCATACGCTTTTGGTCTCCCTCCAGTACCTTCTGATGCGATGCATGTCAAAATCATTTTGTGGTTGAATGTAACTGTTTCCGTAGTACTTTTTCTTGACGCTCTCCATAAAGTCTGTTTCGACGGTTGGTACTGTTAATCCATCATGGTAGCACGCATCGAGCACGGTGGCGACGACTTGTTGTTTGGCCTTGACTTTGTCGTCCTTCATCTTTTCGTACAAATCATACACTTGCTTATATTGACCTGCTTCGATTCGCTTCTTCATGAGCGAGTTGAAGCACATGGCGTCTTTGTGAGGAATTTCGTCGAAAATCTCCTGGCAAGTATCTACATCTTGTGGCAAGCAAGAATCCATAAGAAGTATGCTAAAGTCATTTTTTAAGTATCCGAAGGAATCCCTTCCGAACGCTTCTGGCATGTTTTCTATGGTGAATTGAGCTTGTTCAAAGCTGTTTACGTGTGCGTAGGTCTGTACTTGGAGCAGATGGGACCTTTCGTTCAATGCAACTCCGTGCTTGTTCATGTTAGCTATTGTTTGCTCTACGCTGGCAACGTCCTTTTGCGCCGCATAAATCTCTAGCAGGTTGTTGAATCCAGTTTGTAGTTGCTTTTCCTTATCTTCATTGGCGCTCATGGTTTCCGACTCGTACGCTCTTAACATTTCGTCCATGTACTGAGCTGCACGCAAGTGATCTAGATCGTGTTTGCACGCGCTAATCATGTAGGCCATCAGACCTCCTTGAATCTCGTCGCTCGAGAATTTAGACTTCATCTCCAAGTAAAGTTCATGGGCCTTATCTTGTCTGTTACATTTGATGAGAGCATTGACTGCCTTGTAATAAATCTTCGCAGTTGGCTTGAAGTTTGTTATTCTCATGTCGTCAAAAATGGTCTTGATGCGACCGTAAACGAGATGAGTGTTTTGTTTTAAGCGCTGTGTATCTATTCTACATGACGTTATAAGCGCATTAATTTGATCATGCGTACCTTCTGATGAATCTAAACTCTAACTTCTCTTCGGCTGTTTTTTTTGTAACAACCTTATTCCTCTCTCTGAGACGAGTCAATAGTATTTCTTCAAGGGCAGTATTTTCGTTGACAATTGGCTCTGTTGCGAAGAAGCTGGGTGTGCTCTCGGCATTTATTGGTTTAATAACAGAAGGATTGATGACTTGAATGGCACTGACAGGTTTGTGTGCATCATAAAAACGATAATTTATACTCCTCTGTATGAAAAATGATGGGTGTCTCAGACCTGATGGTATCTTGTTCATCATTGTGAAATCAGGTTGATATGTATTTTGTAAACCACCACAAAGCCACACACAACTTAATGATACAGCGACGTGAGGGAAACCATCAATCTATGCAATCATCTTGAGGGGTGACAATAAGCGAATGAACGATAAATAATCAGGCTCAAACTAATAGTTTTAATCAAGAGGTCGACAATACCAAAGGATTTGGAATTTTTTGCACAATCTCGATGCTCTACAACAAAATTGCTTGTTTCAAGGTTGTCTGTATCGATGCAATCAGAAGAACAAGCCTGACCTTTTTAAAATTGTAATGACAGAGATCGATGCGAACGTGAAATGAAACATTTGAGGCATTGGAGCCATTTGATTCAGTACACATCAAAGTAAATTACATTTTTGCCTGATACTTGCCAATGTTTTGCAACTAATCGCCCACTATACAAGTCATGATATTATGAAAAATTAGGAACAAAATTTGATCGCAACGGAACGAAGCAAATTTTCAATTGGAGCCTATTTCATACGTCATTTCTGCGCGCCCTTAAGGAGTACATCAAAACTAAACTATTAAAAAAAAACGGAAGTTATTGAAAGTAATGATAACAGAAAGGGTCAAGCGGACTAGTAATCTAGAAAAGCAATCTATCTCCTTTATTTTGTTTCACTCACACTCTCAATCATTTTCGGCCTTAATCGTTTAAGATGAATGTTGTTCGCTTCATTTGAGGCTTTGATTAAAACACTTTTTTCTCCTATAAAACTTTCTTTTGCTCCTTAAATTTGGACGATTTCAACGCTTAAAAAAACCAAATATATAATTTTCAATAGTTATCCACTCTCGTTTCAACAAGGTCGACTAATATTGTTTCCTTTACACAAAAAACTCAGCACCGGGGAATCGAACCCCGGTCACAAGAGTGACAGTCTTGTATTCTACCACTATACTAGTGCTGATTAATATAACTTTTCTGTATACACTTGCTGGGTGGCATTGAGAAACAATCATTATGGAACCCGTTTGTTTATCGCTCTTGTGTTCAAAGTTGTTGTAGTTATTAAATTCAGGTCCTGCCTCTTTCTTTCGACATTCTTAACGAGTTGATGCCTCTGTAGGTCAGTGAGAAGGATCTCTTGAACAAGTAATGTGTTTGATTTCATAACGTCCAAATTGTCTGAATTATCCTCTTGGTAAGTATCGTGCAGTTGAGTTTCGTGAAGTTTTTCATCATCATCAAGTCAACCTCTCAACGAGCTCGACGTATGATATTTTTAGTCTTCATTCCTTGTCAACTTATATTTTTGATCAAAGCAAAACAATAATACGGAACCATGGATGAACTTGGCATCAAGATAAATGAAGGTGATGATCAAAAGAACACTAAAATGGATATAGATTTAGATTCAGGCTTTTATAAAGATGAATTGTCTGTATTCTCAAGATCAAATGATAAGAGCAATGAAGACTTGTACAAAAGGTTAAAAGATTTAGAAAGAGAACTGGAATTTCACGATATTCAAGTAGAATACATCAAGTATGAGCAAAAAAATCTAAAACGTGAGCACAGTCGCGCAAGAGAAGAAGTAAAGAGGATTCAATCAGTTCCTCTTGTGATTGGACAATTCTTGGAAATGATCGACGCACACACTGGAATCATTGGATCAACAACCGGATCTAGTTACTACGTTAGAATCTTATCAACAATTGATCGCGAACTACTCAAGGCCAGTGCTTCAGTAGCACTACATCGTCACAGCAATGCCCTCGTAGATGTGTTACCACCAGAAGCAGACTCTAGCATTCAACTTTTGGCCGCAAGCGAAAAACCAGATGTAACGTATGCTGACATTGGAGGCATGGACATGCAAAAACAAGAAATTCGCGAAGCCGTAGAGCTACCGCTCACTCATTTCGGACTATATAAACAAATTGGTATCGACCCACCACGTGGTGTCCTACTATACGGCCCACCTGGTACCGGCAAGACCATGTTAGCCAAGGCAGTGGCCAACCACACCACTGCTGCATTCATCCGCGTCGTTGGTAGTGAATTTGTTCAAAAATATTTGGGAGAGGGGCCACGTATGGTCAGAGATGTGTTTAGATTGGCCAGAGAGAATTCTCCAGCCATCGTGTTCATTGACGAAGTTGATTCCATCGCCACCAAACGTTTCGACGCGCAGACCGGAGCCGATCGTGAGGTACAACGTATCTTGTTGGAGCTCTTGAATCAAATGGATGGATTCGATCAGACCACCAATGTCAAGGTGATCATGGCCACAAACAGATGGGACACATTGGACCCTGCTCTATTGAGACCGGGTAGATTGGACAGGAAGATTGAATTCCCAATGCCAGACAGAAGACAGAAACGTTTGATCTTCCAGGTATGTACTGCTAAAATGAACTTGGGAGAGGAAGTCGATTTGGAAGATTACGTATCCAGACCAGATCAAATCAGTGCTGCCGAAATCTCTGCCATTTGTCAAGAGGCTGGTATGCAGGCGGTAAGAAAGAATCGTTATGTAATTCTACCAAAAGACTTTGAGAAGGGTTACAAGGCACACGTGAAGAAATCGGATCTGGACTATGAATTTTACAAATAAATTGTTACAAATTAAAATTTATATTGCCAAGTCTTGACGCTAAAATCATTTCCGACCGACACCAAGGTATCTTCGTGAGCAAATGTTAAACCTGTCACTCCCTGTCCATGAGCATTCACTTGAGCACGCTTTCCGTTCTTGAGGTCCCAAACAATCACGTCCTTGTCGATGGCACCAGTTGCCAAGTAGTCTCCGCTTTGGTTCCATGTCATGTCGGTGACGGATGCAGTGTGGTATACCAAATTGTTGTACTTGACAGTCTTGGTGGCTCTGTCCCAAACAAAGATCTCCTTGTCGCTTGTTGCCAAGTTCAAACCGTCTGGTGAGTACCTGACGCGACCCACTCTGTTGCGATGTTCCTCAAGAGTAGCCAAGATGGCACCGACTGCGACGCCATCAAATGCGTAAAGCTTGACTTTTCTGTCGTGGGCGACTGCGATTTCCTTGTCGTCTGGTGATAGGGAGATGGATCCTGGTTGGAAGCCGAGATCAATCTCGCTCTTGATTTGTTGATCTTGAATCACGGTGATACCCTTGTGGGTGGCAATCAATACCAATCCTGGTGTGTTGGTGCTTACAGCAATGTCGCTTGGACTTCCGCTCAAGGTCAAGCAATCCTCTTGTGTATAGTTGAAATCACCATCTAACGGAGTGAACTTGACTTGATTGTCCACGGAGGCGGTTAAAAGTGTTCTACCAACTACTGCAATGTTGCTGACTGCGCTAGTGTGTCCCTTCTTTCCGCTTAAACGAGCTTTGCTTCCCACTCCATACTCCCAAGCAATGACGGTTCCTTGTGATCCACTGCTGTAGATGGTATCGGTGGTCTTATCGTAGGCGACGGAATAAATCTTCTCGTTGTGTGCATGTAACACCTTGGTGGGTTGGGGTTGGTCAACCTTCAATAAGTTCAAATCTCCGCTCAATGATAGAGACACAATAACGTCGTTGACGAATACAATTCCAACTTGTTGATCGCGTACATCATCTCCGAGCTTGATGGTGTTCAAGAGGGTCTTTGAGTCTGCGTCCCAAATCTTGACGGTCTTGTCACCAGAGGCGGTGGCGATGGTCTTGTTGTCTGGGCTCCATGCAACAGAGTAAATGCTTCCAGTGTGTGCACCAGCAGAGTCAAATACACCTTGCTTCTCACCAGTCTTTCCATCAAAGATTGAAATGGTCTTGTCGCTGCTTACTGCCACAAAGCGCAAATTGTCTGGTGAATAACGGATGCAATTAATGAATTTGGTGTGATCTTTGACACTGTGTTGGAACTTGAAGGCTCCGAAACCTGGCCCTGCGAAAAAGTTAACTTGAGTATCCTCACCACCAGTAGCTAGTCTGAATGGCTTGTCTGTCTTTAATCCACAGGTCAACAATTGTTTGGAGTGGCCAGAGATCTCACCAACGCTACTGCCAGTATCATAAGCGAATGCATAACCAAAAACTCCCTTGCCTTCTCCGACGACAACAATCCTTTGGCTGTCTCCAGTCCATGCAATGTCTCTAACACTTCGTGACAATGGTTGAAGTTCTACCTTGCTTGTCTTTCCTGCATTGTTGGTGGCCCAAACTTTAACAAATCCACCCTCATCACCGGAACAAACATAGAATCCACTTGGTGAAACGCTTGCTGCAAGAACCTTGTATTGATGGTTGGTATAAGTGTCCAAAAATAATGGGTTGTTCACGTCGCGGAAGTTGACATTTGTTCCACAACCATATGCCAATTGACTACCTGACTTAGCTGGTCCCACGCTTAAAGAAGTGGGGATTCCACGTTCAGTGTTTGGTCCTCCTGCAAAAGTGAAGATGTTGGTAATGGACATTTTTTAATGATCTGTTACTCTTATTGCTATGATGTATGATATTTATAAGTTGACTGTAACCAACTTGACGTCACTTGATTACTGATTGATGGCACGTGAAACCACATCTCTTAGGGATAGTGATCGCCGTAGATGTTCTGCTCAGTGCTCACATTAATATATTAAAAATTATTAAAATAAAATTACATAATAGGCTCCGGAGGCTATACCGGATAACCCTTGTGTTTAACCTATAAACATGTGAGTACGCTACAGGTAAAGTACCGACTCGATATCCAGGGTGCCAATAATAGATCTTCTATTTGTTTGTGAAGCAATCTTAGAAACAATCTCTGAATAATGTATCCTTCATAAAGATATTATATAATAACATATTTCCAGCTTATTCATGGCTTCAAACTAACAGGTTAGTGGTCACTCAAAATAAATCACGATACAAGCAGCAGCGTTGCAAACAGCCATGACACTCACAAAACACTTCATCATCCAACAAAGCGTTTAGTGTTGGAAAAAGTATGATACCAGGGCACAACAAATTCCATCCTGATAATTTGTTCTCGCATCGCTCGCACCTTCCGTGTTAGTGATGGTGGCCAGTAAATACACAAAGTAAATAAATGAGTTGGTTTATTGTATGCTTAGGTTTGAGGTTATATTCCAACTTGTTATGCTAAAAAACATCTCAAATTGTGCAAAATTTGGCACTTCTGCGATTGTTCACTAACAACTTCTGTCAGTTGATAGGCTTTACACCTTACATCATACTCTTTCCACAGTAATGTCTTCTTTTCCCAAAGTACATTTTGCTGGTCAACGAGGGTTTTCTTGCTCTGTGAAATTGTTCGTTACAGTTATTGTTAGGACATTCTTGACAGATTTTTTTACTTCAGATTTCATATTTTTCACGCTTTCGACAACAATCCTTTTGAGATCCATTTACGAAAGTGCTTGTGCTGAAGGAACATTTTTTGTAACAGGTAAGTGTGTTGAATGTCAATTCTAAAGTTTGGAGATTCACAATGTTGATCCAACTGGTTCACTTCATAATTCAAATCCATCTGAAAGTGACATGTAACGTCGATCATGATACAGTGCTTGTCCAAAAGAGTTGATAAGGTATTTGATAGTGACTTCCCTCTTTGATTCAACTCCAATTGCATATGTAGTCGATCTTATTAATCAAGCACAACATAGACCTGTATTGTTGACTACCTTAGCCATCTCGTTTAAAGGTTACTTGGCTCATTTGCCCTTGTGTAGATTCTTGAACCTTCCTGCAGGACCCTCAACTTCCCTGTTACTCTTTACAATGTTTTCTCAACCAAACAATTATTCTTAAGCGCCAAAACTATTCGTTATCCAAACAATGCCATTACTAATGGGGACACATGGCAATCTGACAGTACTAGCCAGAGGAGAACCTCAAGGGTGTTTTATACTTAACCTCAACGAAAAAGCCTGTTTGTTGGGTCGCAATCCAAATTGCACCGTGGTAATCAAGAAGGAGACAACATCTAGAGAGCATGCTAAGATTGTAGTGGAAGATGATAGTGTTCATATTATACATTTAAGTGCAAGCGGCGTCACCAACATCCGTGGTGTTGACGGTAAAACAGAAAAGTTGGAAGAACGTTCTCAACAGGTCGAATTATATGATGGAGATGTAATTGAAATTGATGGAAGATTTTTCAGATATAATGGTAACCTACTACCCCAACCTCATAACTCAAAATGTAATAGCTGCAAATAATGAAGACGAAACTAGTTGTGAATCTGATTCCAGTGTGGAGGATGATACCCTGCATACAGGAGATGTCGCCCGAATTTTAGAACTAGAGGATGGATTTAGGCCCAAAGACAAGCCGAAAGTAGCTGTGAAATCGCTTCAGGTTGATGAGGATTCTGAGAGCGTTGATTCTGAGAGTGAAGAATGCGACGACTCCAGTCCAAGTGATACTTCAGAAAGTGAAGATGATGATATAGTTGTTAGCTCTGAAAATTCAAAAAATTCATTGAAACAGGAAGACATTAAAGTCGAAGTCGTACCGCCAGTACAAACGGTAGCATATGTCATGAAGAATTCAAGAAGGGTGATTCTAGACGATTCAGAGGAAGAGGCTATTTTGACAGATGTAGAAAGCAAACCAAAGCCTGATAACAATGAGAACAATGACACGGAACAGAAGAACAGCCAGGACAGTGTACAGGTTATTGACTTTTCTTTCGATTTTGATTTGAGTGAGGCTGATATTCAAGATCTATTTTCAGATGATTTTGTCGCGTCAATTGAACCCAACACTGTTCAAGAAACAAGTGATCCATTTCATGAATTCACTAATGAAGAGTTAGAGGAAATCTACGATTCAATAGTCTGCGACAATGAGGCTACATTACTATCAAATCAACAAGTTCCTTCCATTCAAACATACGAGAACAATTTACTGCCACAGCCTGAGGTTGAGGTAGAATCAGATCAAACCACTCCCTTAGACGATTGTAATAAATCAGAACTAGTTGAGTGTGCTTCAGAAGTATCAAAAAGTACAGATGAAGTGGAAGCATGTGGTGAGGACAAGGTTGAAACAGAAGATACCAACACATCCATCAAGAAAACCAAAATCATCTTTGAGCCTGAACCTGAAGAAGTAGAAAAGCAAGAGGCACCCGTTAAAAATACAACTCCTATAAGATCACGACGAACTAAAAGGAGCAGAGGCACGCCACTGATCTTGAGCGCCACTACACCCCAGAAGATTTCTCCTTTTATGAAAAAATACAAAATCATATCCTCCCTTGAACATATAGAGGAACAGAGCATCAGATGTCAACACATTGCAGACGACTTGGCTGTTGCTGAGCAATTTATCGCGTTCGACTGCGACACTGCCACAAATTATGAGGCCGATGAAGAACCTGATGAAAAGGTTGAGCCTGTTCACATTAGCAGCGTGCTCTCCTTCTCCTCGCCAAATCCATACCTACACCGAAGAGTGCTCAAGGACATTTATGATGTTTTTACTTACACAAATGATGAAATCATCTTCTCACCAATTAGGACAAAAGCAAGCGTCAAATTGGCAGTGGAATTTGTCCCAACCATCATAGAGGAGTTGAAGCCAATTGTACAAGTAATCAAAAACTCTCCAATTAAACCCGTCACCAAGGATCCAGTTCCCAAGAAAATGCCGTTATCGACCATCGACTTAAATGTATCAAACACGCCCATTAGACGAAGAAGAATAATAAAAGAATCACCATCAACCAAGTTGATCGTTGAAAAAGACTGTGTTGTAATGAATAGTTCTCCACTAGTAAATAACGTCATTGTATCAACAACACCTGTAAGAAGAAGAAGAGTCGTTTGTAAATAAATTTTATTTAAATTCACACAATGGAAACATCCAGCGTAACTATATATTATTAGACAATGTGATATAGCGGGACATACAAATTGTTCATGTTCTTGTTTGCTCATCTGTGGATACATTGGTCTTTTCAAATCATTTGTTATATTCTTCAAATTATCAAACATCTCTAGTGGACTTGTAAATGTTTTGCTTTGTTTGGGTTGATCTGTGCTTTTTTGATCCTTGCTCTTCTTCCAATCGTCGTAAGACATGTTTTTGACTTCTTCGTCGTCGCTTTCGTCATCTTCCTCAATGCCTTTGTATAGTAGGTTAGTCAGACTAAATGTATTCTTTTTCGCTTCTGAGTTTTGTTGTAGCTTGGCCAACTTCTCTGCTATGAATTTGACATCTTGATTTGTATCTTCGTTGACGCTTTGCGGTATGATTGGCTCTGACTGCGTTAGTGGTGTATTGAATGATTTCTTTTTTGGATTCCATTCAGTGTAGTCAGGAACTTCAAACTCCTCATCTTCATCCTCATCAACTTCTTCAAAACGATTATTATTTTCTATAGGTACAATAGGTTGTCGTATTGGACTAGATGGTTTTGTTATTGGTGGAGCACTCCAATTTGTAAAATCAGGAACGTCTTCGTCACTATCACCATAATCTTTGAATCCTTCATCATAATACTCTGTATCTAATTGTTTGATAGGCGATCTTGTTTGTTCGTAAGTGGATAGTTGTGGACTGGTGGGACCTCTGGATTCGCTTGTGGGTTTTGTGACCTTCTTATCCATTATTGTAATAGTAGATTGTTGTGGAAATTAATCAATGAATCTGCCAATACGAAGGAAATTTCATTCTGACAGCGACCTCAAGGTATAGCCACCTTATCCTAACTTGACATATTGTTATGAATGACAACAACACAATAGAAGCAAAAACAACAACATACCACGATGACCTGTCAAGCACAAGAACAAAAATACAGCACTCAATTCTAATGTGCGTGACATTTGCTGGATCCATCTTTTTAATGCAAACACACCAACATTGGATCTGGAAGTTCCTGCCATTCATTCCGTACAGTTCGTATTGATCATCCAACTCAACACTTTACATTTCAGAAAGCGATTTTAAAACCAACATTGGTATATTCAGAGCAACATTTACATTGTTTGTATTTTATGGACTTCATGCGCTATTATCCAGCCCACTCATGAGTTTCATGCGCAATCCCGTCAGACTCATGTTGCATAAACGCTTCTTTTACG
This sequence comes from Acrasis kona, assembly GCA_026419775.2. NCBI lineage: Eukaryota > Heterolobosea > Eutetramitea > Acrasida > Acrasidae > Acrasis > Acrasis kona. Next base: position 44,115 of record JAOPGA020000617.1, read on the forward strand.
TTAAAGTGGTGCTATTGATGTTGCTGCACTACATTTTATCTGATCTGCCACTGGCAATACTATCATGGTTTGGTAATCAAATATCCACTGAATCACTCCCATCTAACTCTTCTCAGCGACATTGTGTTTCTTAATTGGATTCACATACATGTTGGTACAAGTGCTGCTGGTGATTGAGCTTGGACACAAATGGAGCGAAGCGTACATTCAAGACAACCGACGCGAATCACTCATCACCATCATGGTGTTGACCATTGTTTTCAATGTGGTCAGCGTGATCATATTCATTTATGAATATGTAAGTCAGCTCCAATCGTTGTAAAATAACCTTTATAGATTTTATTCACAGGACAAGATTGCACGTTCAACAGCACGCTCATTGCCACCACCGTCCTTACGTGTGTGTTGATTACCATTTTGTCTTATCCTGATATCATCAAGGAGCAATCTAGTTTGTTTCAATGTTCGGTCGTCACATTGTACTGTGCCTACTTGTCATTTGATGCAATGTTGGGGTATGGCGTTACATTTTACAAACATTTTAACATGTAGTCACCCGGATGATCAATGTAATGCCATGGCTGGAAGGACGAGCGTCACTCACGTGGTGTTGAGTTGCGTGTTTATCATCTTGTCGCTGATGCATGCGTGTTATGGATTGGAGGAGCCATCACCAACGGGTGGATTTGATGGAGAGGAGGAACAAGAAGAGTTGGATTCGTTCTTTACTTTTAATTTGTTAATCATGATGTGTTGCACGTACATGTCCATGATTTGCACTGGATGGAGCAGCATCGAGACGGATAATAGTGGTGCTGATTTCGCACTGGGATATGATTTTGGAAGGAGTTGGAAGGCAGTATACATCAAAACACTATTCTTGGCCATCACACCCATTGGATACTTGTACACTTGTATCAAATCAAAACATGATGATGAATAAATTTTTTATTATATCCATGGTGTCCATCCCTCATACATGACGCACAAATTATCCAAGCTGGTGCTCTGCAATATTACCTGGTCCACTTGGTCCTTGACGCTGTTATTGCTCTGTAATCGACTGCTCACCCTGTTCAACACTCCAATAGCATAGGCATTGCCTGATTCGGTATTGTCCTCTTGATCCTCCTGCTGATTATCATCATCCTGATCAAAGGCATCGTCGTGACCCGAGTCGTCGTGCTTTCCAATCTGTTGGCGTATCATGTCCAATTGTGCAACCACGTTGGCATTGGCAGCATTCACCCTGTCCTGTACGTCCAACAACACGCTGCTCACCTTGTCGTGCGATGGGAATTCGTCAATTTGATTGGATATGGACTCCAACTTGCTCATGATTTGAGGCGTCACGTTCCTCACAAACTTTTCATGATTGCTCAAGTAATTCTTGAAGGTGCGCAACGATGCATTCCAATTCTTCAAGTTACTGGTGACCCTGATGATGCTCTGCACAGTGTTCTCAATCTGTTGAATCACTTGTGCATACTTTTCGTTCACATCTGCACTCTGCTGCACGTGAGCGGTCATGTTGGTCATCATGTCATGATATTGTGCCTGCAGCGCTGCCAATTGGTTCTTGTTGGTGCCTGATTGCTTGACCCTGGATCTAGCCGATTCCTCCTGCTGAGCGCACTGCATGATCTGCGAAGAGATGGAATCCACCTTGTTCTTGTATTCGCACTGCTGTTGGTTCATGCCGATCCACTTTTCCATCAACGGAGACACGTCGTTCAATATTTGATCGGTGGTTTGATTCTTGGTGCGATAAGTTTCCATCTCAATCATCTGAGCGCACATTTGAGTCAAGTGCTGATCGTGCACGTGTGCCTTGTTGTTGTTGTCGTTTCTCATGTTGACATGATCCACCAACACTTGATATTGTTGTTGGGATACGTTGGTGGTGTGCAACATTTGCAACAACTTGTCCATAATCACCTTCTCAATCTTTACAAATCCATGCAGCGACTGTTGGATGCTGGCGTGCACCTGCGTCAATAGATTGCTCTTTTGTTGCAAGTGATTTAACAAGTCATGTCTCCACTGCAGCACCACTCGAGATTCTTGATGCACGGCACCAATTACGTCCCTGTGGGGACTGCTCCACAACAAGGCCACCAATCGCTTGTGCAATCGATTGTGCTCTTGTTTCGACAAGTGGATGCGGAATGCATTCTGATCGCTCCTGGCAATCTCCTCGTCGTATAGCTCCTGTGCACTGGTGTAATTGTTCAACATCATGGTCAACACTTCGACATCATGTGCAGAGGATGATGGCGGAACGACGGCGGACGACGAAATGGCCCACGACGTCAATAAATTATCCAAGGTGACCATGGTGATGTGGGTGATGAGTTGATCCACGTGTTGATGCATCACGCCCACCACTTGTTGAATCTTGTCGTCGCCGGATTGTTGGTGGATGGTTGTGATTTGATGCAGGCAATCGTCGTGCATCTTCTTGATGAGTTGATCGGCTCTATCCACCGTACAAAACTCCACGAATGGTGCCTCCAATACGTTTAATATGGAATCATGGTCATCGCTGGTCAACAACAATGATTGTGCCTGTAATGCGCTCTTGATGCACTTGTCTAGCGAAGTAAACAATAGTCGTAACTGCGATGGTGATGGATTGTCCATCATGGCATAGCGTGGATCCATCTGCACCACGAATTGATCCAATACATTCAACATGCTTACCATTCGGTGTAGTTTCATGTGTGCTTGAGCGAGTGCAACGTCTTGACGCTCCAACGAATCATCGTCGTCATCATCGCCGCGTACGTCCTGTGCAGTGATCAAATCCTTGATGCGCTGTAGCTGATGCTTGATCATGTAACGCATCCATTGGTTGTGATCGGACGATTGTTGTTGCATGGCCGATAATAAATTCTTCTTGCTATCCTGCCTGCTCTTATCGGCAAATGGTATGCCGCTCACCATGTGATCCAACATGTTGATTTGTTGCTCCGCTTGTTTGATTTGTGATATGATTTGGTTGCACGTGGCGGCGTGATTGTCCACATCGGATTGCTCTTGTTTGTGGCTCATGTGCCGTCCCGCTTGTTGTAGCACCACGGGGTCGTCTGCATGGATCAACGCCTTGGAGATGTCGTCGCCCCATACATAACTACGATCGCTGTTGAGATAGGACTGCCACGATCCATCGTAGCACTCCAATAGAATGGATTTGAATTCTTGTAGATGAGTTTCAATCTCTTGTACGAGATTGATGCGCTGAAGGAATAATTGGTTGCAGTTGCGAGTGATTTGATCGAATTCCTTGAGCGTGTTGGGTGCCAACTGTTGCACCAGGCTGTTGAGATAGGGCAGCAACGTGCTGGGCTGTGGCGATGGTACGGTGAGGGAGTGATTGGGTGCAGCCATGAATCGATAGCTCATCAATGCCTCGAAGGTGGTGTGGTGCGATGCAGAGTAGGTGCCCAATAGTCTCAAGTGTTGTTCCAATTTGGTGCGAATGCTGTGCTTGGCAGGTGCGGTGGTGCGAATGGTGTTGGCCAGTGCCTCTTGTGTTTGTGTTAATTGCGTGCCGAGTTGTTCCTTGTTGAGCTGCATCTTCTTGATGACTGCCCTGGTGGATTCCTCTTGTTTTAGTTGGGTGCTGTACTCTTGTGCCTTGTCATGCACGCCCTGCACAAATCCAGTCACGTTGCTCCACTGTTGTTGCATGTCGTGCACGCTCTCTGCACCAAGCGCAAACGTGTCCATCATGTATTGTTTAATCTCTGCGATGCGACTGGTGAATAGTCCCAGCGATACCTTGAGCTCCAAGTTGTACATGTCCTCGTTGGGCTTCTCGCTCGTCCAATCCACCAACGGATCATGAACGAACGCCTCCAACAACATCAACAAGGTGTCCCTCTCTTGTCTGAGCACGCTCATGGTATTCTGACAGCTCACCCTGAACAATCCTTCCACTCCGCTGGTGCCCAGTGCCGATTGGATGATGGGGGTCATGCGGAACGGCACCACCTCGGGTACTTTTAATCGGGCGCCCTTGTCAAAGCACACGTTGTAATCAATGTGCACCACCTCTCCGCTGTCGCACACTAGAATGTTATCCAAGTGACGATCTCCCAATCCAATCACGTATCCAACCATGCTCATGACGCCCACGCTACGATTATATCTCTTGGTGATGTCCCACCACGATGATGGATTGGCGCTGTTCAACCACAACTTCTTGGCCAACAAGTCGCGTGGCGTCTCGCTCATCAATTGTTTGAGCACGTTGCGTAGGATATCTTTTGGATAAGGATAGGTGGCGCTGCTGATTCCATGTTGCTTGAGTGCAGGTATGATCTTTCCAAAGAAGGCATCCACTGGTCGATAGGGTCCTGCTGCCTTCTTGATCCACCACTCTCTGTGAAGGCTCAATATGGGCACGCTGTTATCCACCCATCGAATCAATCCGCTGCGATCGCTGAGCGGCACCACGTCATAATTTCTAGCGCGCAGCCTGCGCGATTTGCTTGCCTCATCACGCTGCAGCGCATCGTTCACCACCCTCAAGAATTGCATGACTCGTTCGTCCAAGTGCAAATCTTCTCTTCCCTTCAACAAGTAAGTGTAGTGCTGTGCATCCGTGCCAACCATGGTTAGCTTTTTGGGTTTGGTCTTGCTGGCCAATATTTCAACCTTGTTCATGAGCGATCCGATGCACGTGCTGTGGTTGGTGACCCGTTGACTGGTGCTCATGACTGGCATCGGCACCTGTAGATTTAAATGGGCCAGTACCGGACTGATGGAGTGCAATTGTAGACTGGTGCCCGCGTGATAAATGCTGGCCATGCTCTTGCCCAACTGCGTCAACATTTGAGCAGCATGTTCGATGGTGTAATCGGGTGGCATCTGGTTGATGCTGTCCACGATGCGATTCAACACGGTATCATATTCTTGTTGGAATTCTTGTTCGTGTTTGGTCTCCGGCATCACGTGAAGCGTCATCTTGACGATGCTCTGCAGCTGTACGATGGCAGCTCTCATGCACTCTGCATATTTTGCTCTCTGCATCTGCATCGATTCTCCGGCGATCATTTTCGATTTGAATGCTGCAAAATCTCTAATCATCTTGCGATGAATGCTCGGCAATTGATCCAACCACACTTCTTGCCACAGCGTGGTGATGCGCGATAATTCCTTGACCATCAGCTCCACGCCATCCAACGTGACCTGTACTTGTTGTTGATTGTTGTTGTGATGATCGGCACCATCGACGCTATTAACCATGTGCACCAATTCATCTCTGACCTGTCTGTACTGCTTGGTCACCAATCTCTTGATTTGACTGACCGATGCTCTCTTGTTGGTGATGGCGCTGTATCGTTGATAACTGTTACATCCAACAATCAGTGGATAGGCAATCATTTGTGAATTCTCGCATCCGATGCGCAACAGTAACGTCTTGACCACCTTTTGCACAATCTCATCTCCATTGCCAGTAATGTGAGCGAATAATTGTGGCACAATGTCAAAGTAACCAGTCACCGGCGTGGTATCGATCAATTCCAATATTTGTGATTCGTATTCGTTGGCATGTCTGGTGAATAACTTTAATAATTGAAGCGACACCATCACGTCGCTCTGTAACCTCAACGATTCGCAATACAATCGAATGGCATCCAGCGCATGCGTGGTCATGCCCCTCTTGACTTGTAAAAAGATGGGATAAAGCTCGGGCGATGGTAATTTGTTCTTGATGCTGTTGGCGCTGGAATCCACCTGCACAAAGTGATGATCGCCTCCTCCATATTGCTTGGCGTAGGGCGATAGAATGCTCTCGAAACATGCCTCCACCATGGATGGATCATGATTCGATTGCTTCACCAATGCTACTTGATCAGGTTGCAATCGTACGTGTCTAGATAGTTCCACGTGGCATTGATGAGCGTGCCACCTTGCATATTTGATGAGCGCACATCGTTTGGTGTTGTGATCTGATGCATGGGATATCACTCTGGCAATGTACCGATCGTTTGAATTGTGTTGTGACTCGTTGACCCAGTCGTGTGCTTGCAGTAGTGCCTTGGCATAACAAACATCCGAAGAATCGCCGTCATCGCTCAACAGCAATGGATGATCGATCAACAAGTCATGATTATTGTATAATTTACTCCTGGTGAGCGCGATGCTCCACTCGTATCGATGGTCATGATTGGGCACTAGATTCAATAAGCGCTCGCACAGGTCCTTGTTGTTGGTCACTCTGGCCACGTGTGCCTGTGCCAACAAGTGAAGAGGCGATGAATCCAATTGATTCAATTGATTCAACAACAGCGATCGATTCACTGGATGCACGTGAGTATCGTCTAATTGTTGCAGCGATTGTCCGCTCTGCTTGTATAATTGTAGCAGGGTGGGATAAGCACGATCGGCAGTAAAGGTCAAGAATGCCTCATCGCGCAGCGTCTGCTTCAACTGCACTGCGCTGGGCGCCATTCCATCCTTGTTCAACAGGAACGATTCTTGTACGTATGGATCCACCAATAGGTGCTGATCGTTGGATGCATCGAACGATTGTAGCGATCTCCTTGCACGCTGTAATTCTTGACGCAAATCATCATCGCCACCGTGTAACAATTGTGAATCGTGCGCTTGTTGAATCATGTGACAACAAGTGGCCAATCGATGCGTCAACATGACCAAATGCTCCCTGTCCACATGAGCATCGCCATTGTTGCTCAACAAATCACCATAATCAACAATGGCCTCCTGATATCTACCGTCGCATTGCTTGTACATGGCCATACACGCACCAATCACCCACTGCAATCCACCAGCACACGCTGCATCTCTGGTCTCTGCGTACTGCCACAGCGCACGCGTCCACTCCACCAGTCCATCAATCACATCCACGTCCCTCATCACGCACAACGACGTGCACAAGTTGATGCTGGTGCGTTGATACTCCGACAAGTACTTTTGTGTGAGCTGTTGTTGTTGCTGTTCGTTGATGCTCTTCAACATGCCGACGCGAATCTCTTGCAATCTAACGAATGCACTCTTGACCAATATCACGTGGGTGCTGGATTTGCACAGCGCTGCTCTGAATCGACTAAACCAATCCTCACAAACCTTCTTGTTGGTATCGAAGAATTGAATGGTGGCTGCAGAGTACATGGGCGATGCATCGGTGGCCAGCGTGACCTGCTTTTCCAATTCGTCGATAAAATCCAAGTAGAGCGTGTGATGGGTGCTCTTCAACAATAGATTGTACATGCTCTCGAACGTTTGATTGGCGTTGCCCAGCATGGTGCGCAATCGGTGACTGACGCAATAGATGGCAGCTTGTTGCAGCATCCATTTGGTGGGTTCGTCGCCATGATAGCTGGCACTGCGCGTGGTTGATTGAGCGCCGTTGCTATGGGTGGGATTCCAATCGACGCTACATATCAAGTACAAACGATCCCATTCATGAGCAGCAGCAACGTGGTCCTGAAAGTACTTGTACAATAACATAAAGTGTCTGGATTTGAAATGTGATTTGTGTTGTTGTTGTTGTTGTCGATGATGATTGGATCTGTACAATTTAAATGCTTGCCAATGGGTGGCATCCAATAATATGAACGATAGTTGCGAAGTGCATTTGATGCTGGCATCCACCACCGATTCGTTCCGATCATGAATGCAACGAAACACTAGATCCAATATTTGGAATTTACAGTCCATGTCCTTGTGCTGCACTAGTATGGAACTAGCCGCCTGTATCGCTTCGATGCGAACCTTGTAATCCCTGTGTGAAGAATGACTCATTAGGATGGGTACGATCATGGTGCTGATTTGTGTCTCGCTCATGGTGCTGCTCAGATCCACCAACCAATTCATGGATCGAATCTTGATTAGGGAACTCGACCACGATTGGTTGACTGCGTAGTGAATGCAATCAAAAATGTGAGTGCTGTCGTCCTGATGCATCCTGATCATCATGATTAGTGACGAGCGAATGGTGAGCGCTTACCCATGTGTGAATAGCATCTTGATAAAAGTGACGAATAATTCTGGACTGTAGTACGATAGGACGTTCCAATTGTGTTGTTGCTGCCATATCAACGTCAACATTTCTCTATTCATGCACGATGAAATCATTCCCATCGCAAAACTCAACCCTATAATTCTTTCAAGAGTGAGACGTGTCAAGCGATCAACATGATGAACTTACCTTTCTTGTCCCCATAAATGTTCCTCTTCAATCTTGGGAACGCTCAAACACTCGTGAAGGGTGTCGTCGTGTCGCAGCAACATTTTGAACAGAGGTTGGAACCATTGTAGGTTGATCACAGGTTGGCTCTGTACGTACTTGATTACCGATCTGGACAATGATCGACAAGAGTCGGCGGATAATTCCTGTCCTTCTCCAATGACGTTACCTATTACCTCAAACCAATCCGAAGGTAGCTCTATTTGACAAGACTGCTCGAGTATCTTCGAAAAGTACTCCAAACATGGGTTGAGGTACGGTACAAAGTCCTTGTGCTCCAGCATGTCCTTCAAGGACAGAATACAATCGGTGGTGACTGGACCATGATGAAAAGAAAACAATGTGTGGACTTACCCTTCCATATACGTCTGTGCTTGTCGGAGAATTTGTCTACGGATTGTGCGAACATGGAAAACAATTTATTCAACAGCTTCGGCGCACAAAAAGAAAAAAGAGATCCAAGGGCACCCGCCACAACAACGAAACATCTAAGTGTGATGAGAACAAGCACAATGTAGTGATTTACCCGACAAAGTTGATGAACTGTCTTTGGGACTCATCGTCGATGGCCTTCATGTCAATGATGAACTTATCGAGAAGGCTGCAGGTAAAGTCGATGCTTCCTATCCACAAAATGTTGACATTTCTAAAGCTTGCTAAACAGTTTGATATTCTTTGTTTAACTTTGTAGGTGGCGTCTCTGTGCAAGTACCATCCGACCAACACATCAATGACGTCTTGGAAATGTGTTTTGAACGTGGTAGGGAAGTCGGTGGCTAATTTCTCCACGACGTCCAGCATGGTCTTCATGTATGAGGTGTCCCCCGTGGTTTCTAGTAAATTCTATTGTGATGTTAGTTTTGAGCGAACTTGAAGTTGTACCTGAACGTGAGAAAGTACGGATTGCACATGGGCTTGGTACAAAGAAGGGTTCTTTTGCAATTTAACCTCTTCAAGATAACTTTTAATTATGTGTAGTGATGCTTCGGGGTTTGTGTTGTGCCTCTGAAACATCCACTGCATGATACCGCCTGCGTCCTGCTTATAAGAGATCGCTACCGCGGCTATAAGGGCTATCCCTTGATCTTGAATTGCAGGCTCCCTAAATCTTTAATGTTTGAAAATGGAGCAGATAATACCTTTCATTTAATAATCTCTCCAACGAGGGTAGAAGTCTATCTACCCTCTTTCTCACAATTACGTCATTCTTCGGTGCATTGATCAAGCTTTTCAACTGTTGAGCGCTTTGCATCCGTGCTGTAATGGGGTTTGTTGTCGTGCATAGTTTCTGTAATAAATCTAACAATACTGCTTCTTGTGATGCTTCTTCTACATTTATTAGTACTTGATAATAAAAGTTTACCTTCCGTGTTCATGCGTATGTATCATCAACTCAAGCAAATATTTTTTGAAGCTTACATTGTAATTACTCAACCAGGTATGTTCTTGTCGAGTGCTTAGGAGAGGACTTTCACTATTTGATTTGGATTAGATAAGAATTCAATACCTTTTTTGTATCTCTCCCCATGAGCGCTATTAACAGACCGTTGAGAATTTCAGGTTTTGAAGGTGATTAAAAAGCTTAAATGCTAGATGTGAAATATTCCTACAAAATGGAGAGGAATTCAGGGTCTTTAAATTCAACGAAAAATGATTTTTTTTATCAACAAAAAAGAAATGGATCAAGATTGAGACATTCATTAAACACGCAAAGTCATCAAACAAGATTAACAATCAAATATTTAATTGCACTGCACCAGACATTTAGCTCATCGAGCATTAGGGTAGGAAGACTCTAAACACTCAATACCAACGTGGCTACCTGCATGAATTTGGTTATGGCACAGAAAAGGACGTGAGCTATTTTGAACACAAATTTGAGATCTACTTCCACGAACAAGATTGCTGACAACATGTGGTGACGCATAATCGCGCAGTATGATGCCATGAAGTCTTGCATCGATCAATTTATTATCAACAATTTCACAAGAACTACTCCCAAAACCTCAATGACCTCTCTGTCAAATGTACCTTTGTAGAATATGTTGTATGTTGTATCATACAAAATACTCAACTTCACAGAGAGATATTGCCCTAGAGATGTTAGCTACGCCAGAGGGGATTTTGGTTGCGTATGGTTGGATCTTCAATTTAATAGACCAATTCCAACCAAAAGCATTGCCATAAGTCGGACAGTGTTAAATCTTTGTGATCAATGTATAATTTGAGAAATAAATAAGTTCAACATGTACAACATAGTCATCATAAAATTGTTTGCTACCTTCACCCTGCGTTAGTATCCTTTCCGGAGGCTCTACGCAATTGGACAGTAAAATGCCTTTCTATAATTTTATGAATGTTATTTTTATTGTTTTAAGTGACCAAGGGTTTCAAATTAAAATCAAGTTGTTTTCTTTTCATGTTCCGTTGGGAATTAATTACATTCTTTCTGAAGTGTGTTCTCATATCAGTTTCCATTCATGGTGAAAAAACAATTAGAAGACAATTGGTCCGGAAAGCAACTATGACATTTGACAGTCTGTCATGCCTTTAAAAACAAAGAGCTGTTATAAAATAATTACACGAAACAGAAATTGAAAAGAAGTGATGGCTGGTGTAAGAACTGTTATTTTCGCACTAGTTGCCTTTGCTGCGATCGCGACATGCCAGTTACGAGTGTTTTCAAGCGCAATAACCCCAGGTGCTGTTGTTCAAGGAAGCAGTAGTACTGGATTCGGTGTTTTCCTCGCTCACCTCAACCAATCCGTTGCCCCAGATTCATTCACTTACTATTTGATGCACAATGTTGCAAACGTCACATCGATTAATTTGAGAGCAGGAAACCAAACAGAACTCGGTGATGTAAGGCTATCGCTCGCAACTGTTCCCGCAAACATTCTCCAAATATCTACGGTTACATTCACTCCCCCCGCCATCATGTACAATAACAACATGTACATTGAAATTAACACAACCGCAGGAACTGCGATCAGAGGTACCATTTTGTTCTCAAACTTCCCAGTTTCTCTACTCGGAAGAATTGGCGCAGATCAAGTACCCGGAGGTTCTACAAACAACGGAGCCGGTTTGTTCCTTGGTTCAACCGATGAGAACAACAACATCGGTTTCAGCATTATTCACAACATCACTGGAGCTTCAGCCATTACTTTGAACAGTCCTAAGGACTGCTCCACAAACGTTGCTCAAAGCGTCGCGCAACTCAATAATGGTGCAGTTGGTACGGTCTCCTCCCAAGCTCAAGCAGTTAGAAACCAAGTTGCAAACATTAATGCAAACAGAGCTTACCTCGAAGTTGCATCAAGTTCAGGAGCTCTCAGAGGAAACATCATCTATTACACCAACTTCAACGGAAACTTCAACCCAGCATGCACAGCTCCATCTGTCACCACTGCATCCCCAACTTCAACTCCAAGCGGTACCAGAACTCCATCACCAACCGCAACACCAACTGCAACTTCGTCATCATCTATTGTTGCACCAAGCATGATGTTTATGACATTAATCACACTTTTGGTTTTATATTTGTAATAAACATTGTTTTGTGTAATGATCCTTTTGATTGACTTGTTGAATGCATTTCTTTAATTTTCGAAAATTAAGTAAGTTCGATCAACTGTAAAATCAATGACGGAAGCGCTAAGCTCTGTTCTAAAAGAGTTGGGAAAACATTTAATAAGAGACAGAAAGAAGAGAGGACTAAAAGACGATGCACCCGTGGACAAAGAAACATTGAAAGAAGCATCAAAATTCTTCGAGGAGCGGCAAGAGAGCTACGTAGAGAAAAGTAAAAGGTGGCTAACACTTGATCAAGTCAAATCGCTCTATGACCACGTATTACCTAAACAACTATTGCATCTAACATTTAGGTGAACAAAACTCGAATGATCAACCATGCAAACAACTCTGTGTCACTGCCTTCATTGTTAAAAGTGTGCCAGTATATGAATATGGAAAATAGTGCACGAGATATATTGAAATTTACCACCAACGGATCTGAAGTGGAGTGGATAGGATTCATGTCGCTTGCGATCGCTCTCACTGCGGAAGGAATTGCCGACACTATTAAGAATGCTATTGTGGTGCTGAGTACAAATCAAGGTGAAAATGCTCTCATCGCGATGGAAGATTTCATTCTTTTCGTCATGTACTATTCTACGGTTGATGCTTCAAAGCAGCAAGATCTAACCGCACTGGCAGCGGAGTGTACACAGCTCCAACTACAACATGGCTCATTCACAACTCCATCCATGATTCAATCTTGTCAAAGCATGATTAATTTAACACAGAACAAATCTCAACAATAAAAAACTCTTTATTCATTGATACACTTTAAAAGAATGGGTCGTCATTACTCTGAGAACTAGTTGGTTGATGGTGGGGTGCACCTCTTCCTGGATTACCAAATCCTGGTGCAACACCTCTTCCCATATTGTTTGGTTGTTGTGGTTGCATGTAACCACCTCCAATCTGTGGTTGAACGCCATATTGCATCTGTGGTTGACCGAATCCTCCTCTTCCCATGTTTGGTTGTTGTGGTTGCATGTATCCACCTCCAATCTGTGGTTGAACGCCGTATTGCATCTGTGGTTGCATTTGTGGTTGACCGAATCCTCCTCTTCCCATGTTTGGTTGCTGTGGTTGCATGTATCCACCGCCGATTTGTGGTTGAACGCCATATTGCATCTGTGGTTGCATCTGTGGTGCTACATTGAAGGGTTGTTGAGGTACGCCACGTCCGACTGGTGCCGTTGAAATCTTCTTTCCTTGCAATTTTGCTTTTTGGCTCAATGTGAGATTTTGTGTGTTGGTTGTGGCCGAGCTGTTGGATGGCATCAAGACACCTCCTTGAGTGGTGTTGTTGTTGGCCTTGTTTTGGTTGGGTCTCACATTGTCGTCAAGGGAGAAGTCGACCAAACCCGATGTCATTGCGAACAAGTCGTCCTTCTTTTCTTCTTCGTTGGCACTCTTAAAGTTGTCGAACTCATCAGCTGGGAATGAATCATCTTGGTCTCCAAAGTCAGCGTTGAAATCTTGTGAGACTGCCTGTGGCTGGTGATGTTGTTGTTGTTGGTTGCCTCTTGGGTTGAATCCACCTGAGGGGGCCGCGTGTTGCACCTGTTGTTGGTGTTGTTGTTGATATGAATTTTGATACGTTTGTGGTTGACTTCCATTGTCAAAGAAGGAGTCGGGCGTCTCGCTGAAGAAGGAGTCAATTTGTGGGGCTTGACTTACTGGTGGTCTTTTAGGCGCAGATCTCTCTTCGACTGGGCTAGGTGGGCGTGGTTTGCGAACATTGCTTTGCGTCTCGAATCCATTGCTTGGAGCGCGTGGTCTGCTTGCTTCCGCCACAGTGCTGCTGCGTGTGTTTCTTGGTTGTGGTTCAAAGGAGTCGTCGTCATCAAAAGCAGACGATTTGGGAGCAGGTCTACGTGCTGGTGGGCTGTCATCCTCGTCATCATCATAGCGGCTGGTTGGTTTGGAACGTGGTTGGTCGTCATCGTCCTCACCATATTCATTTCTGCGGCGTGAAGAAGAGCGATCGTCGTCATCGTCATCGTGTCTTCTTGAAGAGTGCATGGAGGTGCTTCTGTTCTTTGGTGCCTTGTACCTAGATTCCGATCTGGAGAACCCTTCGTACTTTCCGGATAGATTCTTAGATTTTTCGCGCTCCTCGGAGATGGCCTTGTCGTCTTGGATGAACTTGACCATTTTTTTGGCAAGCTCGCGAATGCCCTCGCCGTAATCCTTGCCCTTCTCGTCCACATATCTGAAGCTGCGCAATGAGCGAATAGTATACAAACTGTCTTTTGCTTCCTCTTGGACACGCTCGGAACCATGAACGAGAAGATATTCTAAAAGTTGAAGACCCTTGTAGACGTGACGCCAATCTTTTCCTGTGTCGGTCATCCTCTTCCAAAGTGTTTGCATGACGACTTTATAATCTTCACTAACAAAAGTTAAAAAATGTTGCTCAGTAAAATGAGGTTACAAATTGTAGGTGGCCTCGGCAACTTCTGCCTTGTCTGTGCTCTTCGCGCCCCATGGGTCGTTGGAGGTGCAAGCGCGAACTTTCGCCTCGATTGGAGTAACTTGCATTACTACATTCTTGACTGTCTTAAACTTTTCCTTGATATCAAAAGATGAGAGGTTCATTATACTACACCGTGGTTAGTGCTTATCAACAAAATGAAATATACGATGTCTATGTCCTTGTATCAAAAATTTGTTTACTCGGTTGACTGACAACAATTTATCTAATTCCGGATAGCCGATCGAAGGACGACTTTGTTTACAGAACTCAGATTGTATTACTATTATTTCCTCCATCGGTCATAACCTTTATAAACTGCTGATAGTTAAATTTTCCTGAATTGTCTGGATCCAAAGTAGACAGTAACTCTAATGCTCGCTCTTGAGAAAAAGTGTTATCACCATATGTCGTCAAAGCTTTCTCTAACAAATCAACTCTGACCCAACCATCGTTGCAATCTTCACTTTCAAACTGTTTGAATGCATCTAAAAGTACCTCCGGCGTGTACGAGTGGTCTCCTTTCTTTGCCATCAAGTCCACAAATTCTTGAAATTCTATATAACCTGAGCCATCAGAATCTACCTCGGCCATCATCATGTCAAGCTGTTCTTCGCTGAATTTAATATTGAGAGTTTGCAGGAGCTGCGACAGCTCGTCTTTACTTATACTACCACCACCATCTGAGTCGACCAAAGAAAAGATTTCCTGAAACTCTAAGGAATAATTAATGATTTGATACGATTTGATTACCTTGAAGCTGAGCTTTTGTCAAATCTCTTCTGACCATTGCTTCAATTAATATATATTTTGTAACAATTTAGTCCAGACAACTTGAACCACCGGTTCAACCTGTACGTGGAAACAGATTATGTCAAAGAGGGGGCGTCCAACCCAGGAGGAAGGATTATCTCAGAAAAGGCAAAAAGTAGATGAAAATGCGCTACCAACTTTTAGAGATGGTGCCATTGTACGAGTTAAACTGCACAACTTTATGACTTATGACGACTGCGAATTTGAACCAGGACCTGGTTTGAATTTGGTACTGGGACCGAATGGTACTGGAAAGAGTTCCATAGTTAGCGCCATTTGTGTGGGGCTAGGCTTCAACCCTAAGGTAACCGTCAAATGATACTGTGTGCTAACCCAAAAAGCTTCTCGGACGCGCAAGTAAAGTTGTTGATTATATAAAAACAGGCAAAAAGAATGCGTTTGTTGAAATTGAGCTGTACCGAAAAAAAAGCGACAATGTTGTGATACAAAGAATTTTCAAAGCGGCGGGCGATAAAAATCAACATACCGACTGGAAAGTAAACGGAAACGCGATGAATACCGATAAAGTGAACGAACTCATAAAGAAATTCAACATCCAATTAGACAACTTGACACAATTCCTTCCTCAAGATAGAGTTTCTCATTTTGCTTCGTTGGGACCCATCGATCTTTTAAAACAAACAGAAGAGGCAGTATTGGATCAAAGAACGATAGAACTACACAAGGAACTAACTCAAATGAAGAAGGATTATTCACAAAGGTTTTCCAAAGTGGATGATTACAAAAAGAATTTGGATACCTTGATGAAGAAGAACGAAGCCCTAGAAAGAGATGTCGAACGTTTCAAACAAAGAAAAAAGCACGAAGAGAAGGTGGAACAACTCGAACTGAAAAAACCGTTTGTTGTATTCAGCGAACTACAACGAGTGGGTAAGCAGGTAATAAATCTCCTCGTCGTCGCGAGTAACACACATTTATAGATGAGAGACGAACTGATGGAGGCCAAAAAGAATTTTGATGACTATGAAGGCAAAATACAACCATTGATCGACAAATTGAAAAAGTTGGAAAATGATCAAAAGAAGTACGATGACTCCATAAGAAGGCTGAAAGATCAAGCAAAGGACGTAGAGGCCACCTTGAAGAATGCCGTCACCAAGGTATGATGATCATGATTAAATAATCTCACCGTCAAGAAAACGAGGCTATCCGAACTAGAGGACACCGAAGTCACCAAGTTCGCTCAATTAAAAAGAAGAGTAGCAGAGCAAGCAAAGAAGGTGGCAGGCATCGAAAAACAAATCACCGAAATAAAAAAGAGGATGGAGGACAGTACTTTCGACTTGGAAGCCTGTAACAATGACATTAGGATCAAGAATCAAGAATACAAGGAGGTATGTTTCGTCATGTAATCTTTTATTGATTTCGCGTAGTTTGATGCCATTTATGACGAAAAACAAAACAAGAGGCAAGAAGCCGAAGCAAAGATTGACGTCAAGAGGAGAGAATATCAAAAATTAAGGGACGAATTAACAGAGATCGACAACATTAAAAAACAACGCTTGGAATTCTTGAGAAGGTATCACGAGGACTCGCATGCCATGCACGAATGGGTCACACAAAACACACATCAATTCTCGAAAACAATCTACTTTTTGCCGCTAGAGATCAACATCAAGGAACATTTACATGCCAAATATCTGGAATTACAATGTCCCGATTGGCTGCTCAGGAGCTTTGTGTGCGAGAGCGTGGACGATCGTCAAAAACTAACTCAAGAGGCAAGAAGACAAAACAGAGGAAGCATCAGCGTGATCGTGAGACAATCCAGCAACAGTGGAATCCAACGACCCGTTCCCATCGATCAATTGAAACCGTTCGGAATCACTTGTTACTTGGACGAAGCGTTCCAATCGCCACAAATCATCAAGGACGTGATGAACGACAATGCCAAATTGCACCAAGTGGCCTGTGGCAGCAACTACACGCTAGGCAAGGAACAAGAATTACTGAACAGCAAATTGGTGGATTCCTTCTTCACTCCTCACAATCAATACCAGACGAGACAATCAAAGTACAAGCAATCGGATGTCATTTCCAGAGTGACGCCGTTAAGGGACACCAAATTATTCGCTGCAAGCGATTCCAACAGGAGATCACAAATCGAACAATCCATTCAAGCCATTCAATCGGAAATCAAAAGCATCCAGGAGGAACAAGTTAATTTATATGCCAAGGAGGCACAACAAGCCATGAGCAACAGGGAAACATGTAGACAAAAAAAGACTCAGCTGGAGAGACAACGAACGGAACATTCTAGATTTGGCGCTCGTCTGCAGGTGCTAGAGAGAGAATTAGCCCAGGAGAATCAAATCGAAGATTTAACCGTGGCCACCGCTCAGCACAAGCACAAGGTTCAAAAATTAACACAAGAAAAGATCAACCTCACCATCCTACTAAAGGACGAAATGGTGAAGGTGGTGAGCAACTTACAAGAATATAATTTGGCTCATTTGAAACGATCGCAGAGCAAGCGGTACTTGATGGATGCTCAACGCGAAGAGAGGGAACACAAATCAGCCATGGCAGAATTAAAGACCAAGAAGGAACAATTGGAGCGTCAAGTGGACAAGATCAAGGATCAAATGAAGGTTAAAAAGGACGAAGCACAGGTGGCCAGGAGGAGTTATGTGGAGAAGCACCCTGGCGTGGACATTGATCAAGTGTTGATGAGCTTGCCGGACGACATGCAGAGCATCGAAGACGAGATTAGGGACCAAAGGGAGAGAGCAGCTGCCATCTATCACGATCCACACATTATGGAACAATACGAGAAGCGTGTGGAGGAGATCAAGGTGAAGCGATTGGAATTGGACACGTTGACTCAACAATTGGAGACCATCGACGATGACATGAAGAGATTGCAGGAGGAATGGGAGACGCCATTACGTGCATGCGTGACGCGCATTGGTGATACCTTTTCTCAATATTGCAAGAATATTGGAATCAGCGGAGAGGTGGCATTGATGGAGGACGAAGATTATGACAAGTGGCAGATTCAGATCAGAGTCAAGTTTAGGGACAAGGAAGAATTGACCACGCTGTCGAGCGTGAGGCAGAGCGGTGGCGAGAGGAGCGTGACTACTATTCTATACTTGTTGAGCTTACAGACGGAGAACAAGTGTCCATTTAGAGTGGTGGATGAGATTAATCAGGGAATGGATCCCGTGAATGAGAGGAAAATCTTTTATCAAATGTTGGATAGTTCACGTGGTGATGACATTCCTCAGAGCTTTTTGATCACGCCAAAGTTGCTGCCTGATTTGGTGCCCAACAATGCCAATAACATTACCGTGCTGTTCATTTATAACGGACCCTATAACGTGACCCAACCAGAGTGGGAAAAGTATGCTGCCAAATTCATGCCGGAAGATGATGCTGCAAAGAAGAAGAGGGATGAATCAGAGTCTTCATCTTCGGGAGAGGAGGAATCAGGATCTGAAGAGGAGGATAGCGATTAAATGTATTTATTTCTTTTTGCGAGATGTTTTTTCGGGTGATGGTGAAAGTGTTTCTGGTGTTGGTACATAGGTTCTTGCGTCTGCTTTTCCATCAAACCAGTCGTTCCAATCTATATTTTGTGATTCCTCTCTTCCAACTTGATCCGTCGGTGATACTACGGGGGAACTATCCCTCGACCGTGGACTTCGAAGGGATTTTACCTTAAACATACTCTAGGGAGAAAATTTCGTTGTTTGAAATGTTTGACATTTGCTTACAATAACTGTCAAACACAAAGTAATGGACCAGCAAACTTTTGTTTTTGAGTGCAAGTAACTTTGTAGCGTCATATATTAGGAGCAGTACGGTGAGCATCTTGAAATTCTAACAGTGTGTAAAGATATAGCCATTTCAACATTCAAAACAATTTTCGTTACAATCATTTAAAGTTGCCCAATGATAATTTCGTATTTTGAAAAAGTGAAAGAAACCCAATTCCACACAGCCATTAAAAATGTCGATGAGAGTTGCCGCCGCATACATGCTAGCCGTCCTTGGTGGAAATGACCAACCCACCCAAAAGGATGTTAAGAAGATCCTCAAGGCCGTTGATGCCGAATTCGAGGATGAACACCTAACTTTACTTTTGGAACAATTAGAAGGCAAGAACGTCTATGATGTTATTGCTGAAGGAAAGTCCAAGCTTGGTTCCGTCCCAACTGGTGGTGCCGCCTCAAGCGCTGGTGCTTCCAGCTCAGCTGCCCCAGCTGCCGAAGAGAAGAAGGCCGAAGTCAAGGAAGAGTCAGAAGAGTCTGAGGAAGAGATGGGATTCGGTGGTTTGTTCTAAATGGAATACATAAAACATTGTCACAAAATGCACATTTATTTAACAGATTAAACATTGTTTCTAGAAATATTTTACTTTTAACACATATTATTCTTTCCAAAAATAACGTATTTATTCGTAATTATAACTCCAAATTTTAACTGTATTATCTAGTGAACAAGACGCCAATAGTTGTTTCTCTACATTGCAATCGACCGCCAAAACAACACCTAACATTTAAGTTGAAATTCAAAAACCAACACTTACCATCGTGTGCAAGAGTGGTGGATATTACTTGTCTCGTCTCTATATCCCAAAAATAAATGTAGTGATCTTCGCTTCCGCTCACAATCCAGTTCTTCTTTCTATCTTCGCTGTAACCGATGGTTCCTATAAGACAGTACCTCTTATTAACATGACCTTGGTATGTTTTCGCACACTTGGAGACTGAATAATCCCATAGTTTTATCTTATCATCCATCCGACTTGCTAAGAGATATTTAGCATTTGGTGTGAATTGAACGTGAGATATGGCAGGTGATGTGTCATCCATCAGTGTCTTCAAACATTGACCCGTACTGGTGTCCCAAATTCGACTATGTTCAATTAGATGTAAGAGAAACTTGAAAAGCTCACCAAAGTCCGTCATAACTTCCTGTTGCTATTAATGTGCCATCCATGCTAAACGTCACGCTTGTGACAGGATCTGAGTGTGCGGGTAGAGTTTTCAGACAGTTGCCGGTTCTAACGTCCCACAACCTTACCGTCTCGTCAAAGCATCCTGACGCAACAAGATTAGACTGAGGATTGTATGATGCACACGTGACAAAATGATTGTGTCCTCTAAATGTTTTCAGTAGTTCCCCCTGGTGTAGCGTTAGTAGATTACATATTCAAGTCACTAACCAGCCCCACATCCCATATCCGTATCGTTGTGTCGTCACTAACTGTGCATACGTATTTACTATCACTACTCCAACAAACATCGCTTAGGCCCATTTTGTGGCCCCTCAATACCACTTTACAAGTAAAATCATCCAGATTATATATTGCGCACGTCATGTCTGAAGAAGCAGATGCTGCCATCTTCCCGTTAGGAGATATTTTTACGCTCGATACGCCTCTCTCGTGCGTCCATTCTCCAACCTTTGTTAGAGTTATTTGATTTCCATTTGTTTGAGACATTTGTTATGATAATTACAATCAACTCAATAAAATCATTGAACTTTTAATATTACAACCATCAACTCTTCCTGGCAGATATATCGGGCAATGTGTTGGGCTCCTTCCTCATTGCCATTCCCGATGATGACCTTCTTTGAGGTTGATACTCTTCAACCTTTGATAACCTTCTGTTCAGAGATTCGCTCCTCCTCGACCTAATATCGTTATAGTCGCTCAAACTAGTGGACGACCTATGAACACCAGCGCTCTTCCTCCTCTTATCGTCATCAGAATCATCGCTATTAGAAGAGGAAACCTCTTCGTCTGGATTACGCTTACGAAGAGATTTTTCGAAGCGAGAAGGACTCATACTGTGAGCCTTCTCCCTCACTGGAGAATAATTTAACAAATCTCTATACACTTGCTCAAAAGTACCATTCTTTTTAACATAACCTCTATTATTGACTGCAGGCGATGCATGCAATGCCCGATCATATTTTTGTTTGACAGGATTCAACACTTGTTTATTCTTATTTACATATTTTCTCTTTTCATTACTGACGGCAGAGGAATCAACAAAGAAATCAAGAGTTAAATTTTTTGATTTTCCAAATGCTTGGTTCTTGTTGTCCTGTAATATCTCTTGTTCTTCGTCAATGGCCTGCTTCTCTTGTTCGATGCTCTTCATCATCATCATCTCCTTGGCCCTTCCAATCATGATGGGCGATGAGCTCTCCAATCGACCGCTGGAATAAAAGGGTTTGATGGGCGTGATCTCCACTCCATTCTTTTGTAAATTACTATAGAAGGGACAAGTACTGCTGAAATCATAATATTGTAATTTCTTTTCATAATCTTGCTGTGAATTTGTCTTGTGAACAATATCATCCTCTGCTTCATAATCCCTTTGTTCATGAGCGACGTCTGATTCTACGTTGGGCCATCTCCAGTCGGCATGATTATTTTCATCATGCACCACATCTGATTCTTTGTTCTCCAAATCATCATCGTCATCATCATATTCGTCATGTTGTGCGCTGTGGTGGTGATTAGGATCCACCGTGCTATTCTTTTGTAACAGCTCTTCTTCGTATTGTTGATTAAGAATCTCCAGTGGAGATGGTCCGCTCTTTTTTGTGGATGCCAATACGTTTTGTATTAATCGATTCCTGGTCACATCCTGTTCGGTCTGTTCGTCCATTGAATCTTGCTTATCTTGTTCTTCGTGTAGTATGAATTGTTGTTGCTGTTGTTGCTGTTGCTGTTGTTGTTGCTGCAGGTGATGATGATGCATGGATTTATTGGGTGCGGTCTTGTTGGGAATGGCACCAAGATATTGACCCTGTAAACTAAACATGCTAATCTTTGTTTGTTCCCCCATAAAGTAACTACACAAGATGACCATTGGATTGTCCAACAGCAACAAACAATTAATCTCTCTAGTCTTTGATATCCTAAAACTAGTCATCAATAATTGTTCGTTGTGATGAATGTTGAATTTGAGTGTTTCGAATACGTCGTTCTTCTTTGGACTGGGGAACTTTCTCAAATTACCCACTCCGATGGATTCATCAATGCGCGCGCCCACCAGGCATTGAGTGCCCTGCAAGTGTTCGTACACCTTGTCGATGGTCCATCTCCTACTTCCATCCCTGACCAATACATTTTGTAGAATGGTGCTGAGCGAAATATCGCTGGTGAAGGATGGCTTTTGTACCAGGCTCTTGAACAAGTTTAATTTATCATCGCCTAGTTGGGTGATGATTTCTCTGGTGGTTAAATCTTGAAAGGGTGATCCCCTGGATAATAACTCTGCCAAGATGACCGCAAAGATCCACATGTCATGAATGGGATCTGCATTCACGATTTGATCGCTGGTCACCGTGACCGTCAACTCATCATCAACAAACACTTCGCTATTAATCTCAAAATCATGTTCTTCCAATAGCTCCTCAATATTGAGCTTTGTTTGAGTGTGGTTGATTGGTTCGTCGATAATCAAGTACTGCGATAGCTCTGGTGGACAATAAGTAATGTCGGTATGATCGAGACAATATCTCTCCACTCGAATGGGCGATCCGATGGGAGTGATGGTGTCTGGACTTGCTATTTTCCAATAGCTAATGGTCTTCATTTGCACTGGATCCCACTTGTCCACCAGGTGCACCTTGTCTGGACTAAAGTGACCTACGCTAAATCCATGGTTGTGCAAGTGTTGCATTCCCTTGCACAAACACTCCACAATCCATCGAATATCTCTCTTGGTCACCATGGTGTGATTGTTCATGAACTCTCTCAGCGTGCACTTGCCGCTCTCCAACACCAGGGCATGTGGAGAGTATTCATCGTGACCGTGGTATTGTATCGCGTCCAAGCACGTCGCAATGAACGGATTGCCAGATAATTGCTTCATCATCTGGGCACCCTCGAGAAAGCGTTGCTCGTCTTCATAAAATACAAAATTAACCTTGATTTGTAATTCGCTATCGAATCCTGGAGTAAACGTGCGATGTTTGAATCGCTCCTGATAAAATACATGATCAATCATGTACTTGTTGTGGAACGTTCTAGCGTGACTCTTTGGTATGAACGTCTTGTCGATGAAATTAAAGATGGCATTGCTCACCACTTGCACGCTCAACACGTAAATGGTGGTGTCGTCTGAGGTGACGATGCAGTTGGCGATGGTGGAGCATTGAATGTGTTGCAGTCCTAGTCCAGAATTGGTGGTCTTCACCCTGATGCTGGCCAGCAAGTGAAAGTAGGGTATGCTCCAAATCTTGATGTATCCCATTTCATCGGCAGTCACCAAACAATTCCACTTGTCAACAAATGTGCACGCAGAGATTTCGCTATCATTTTCGATGCACATTTTTTGTGTGCCCGTGATGGGGAACAACATGTCCACATTGTTTTGGAAACATGTGACCAGGATGGTATTCTCGGCAGAGTAGGCCGAACAACGTATGGATTTGTTTTTGCTGATTGATGATGATGAGCGCGAATGTGAATGTGTATGATTTACCTCTGCCACTCCAAACAAACCTTCTCCATGATAATATCCACCAAATAAATTCTACCCTTGAGCGTGGGCACCAACAGGTACCGTTCTGCTTCCACTTTTTTTTGTAACATGGAAACACCAAAGATCTCTGCCAACTTTTTGCTGTCCTTTAGCATGGGCAATTTGTTCATGTAATAAATGGACCGAACTTCATCTTGCAGTTTGATTTCTTTTCTCACGTTGCCGTTCAGTAGTGATAAAATCTATCATTGTTAATGATGGTGATGATTGTGCATACTCTAATCTCTCCTTCGACGGTGCCGCATAGAATCTCACGTTGCTTGTTCACCAGTATAATCTCTGTTACTTCATAATCAGATATTTGGTGGTTGGAATGTAACTCTCCATTAGTTGCCTTCCACACGACAGCCTTTGATGAATTAGTCCTTGTTCGTTAAAATCATTTACCATTCTGCCAGTTGCAATCACAATGTGTTTGAAAATGTTATTGTACAGGATTCTATTTGCTCTTCTCTTGATGATGCCCACATTTTTGCTTTCTATTGATCTAAAATCATTTTTAGTTTTATGGATCGAAAATGTTTACTTTAGCCAAAACAATTCGCTCCTGGTGGCTGCTACGATCTGTGATTTGCTCTCATCGTAGCAAAATGCAGTGATGGGTTCGTTCGTCTCTGATGTGATTTTGATGGTTTGCACTTGTTTAAAATTCCTACTATGAATGTTACATCAAATAAATGAACCAAGGCACTTACACATCCCAGACAATCACTTTCCCACTCACATCAATGGATATGACCTCAGGTGAGTTCTCAAATGCATAGATGCCATGCAGCGTGTTGCTGTGTCCTTGGATTCTTACTAATGCATGTTGACACATTGGATTCCAAACAAAAATGTCCTTTTCACAACCAACACTTAGTAGGGTTTTTTGGCTTTTAGAATAGGCAATGTTTGTAACACCCTTCGTGTGACCTAACTTGACTTCGGACAGTGTGCCATTTCTTAAATCCCATAGTCGTATGCTACGGTCCAAAGAGCAGGTAACCAGTAGTGATAATTCTGTAATCTCCAACATGTCCATAACGTAATCGGTATGATTAGAAAACTGAACCTTCTCCTTTTCAAACTAACACATTGATCAGAAAAGTACGGCGCGGAAGCCTTACCGTATTAATATTCCAGGCAGTAATTCTCCCCTCTGTATCTCCTGCATACAAGTATTTGGTGACGTTGCTGTACCACATGGTCAAGATTTGGCTGTAGGTAGGGATCCTCCTCTCCATCTTGAAGTTTTGTCTTTCATCCCAAACTATGAATGTTCTGTCTGTTCCTGTTGTTACAATCTTCTGCTGACTGGATATATAAATAGCCTTGACTACTGGAGAGTAATGACCTTTCAGCAACCACTTTTTTGATTGCGCTGGTGAATCATATATTGTTACAACGTTATCCTTCCCACATAGCGCAATCTTTTTTAAATCTGACTTATAAGATTGAATCAAATTGAAACACCCACCTTTTAGAGCTACCAACTTCTCAACATGGTTTTTAACTGGGAGAGGAAGAACAAGAGGCTCCTCCTCGTAGGTAGGAAAGTTGTTTCGGTTAGCACCAGCTGATGCGACCATACTTTGAGAGAACTCATCCCATGTGATCTAAACTGTAAGGAATCAAATTGAGATGTGATTTTTACAAATTTGTTGTTATTAAAATCAACTTGCATGAATAAATCTGTTAGTTTTGTTGTAGTTTTTTTCGAAAGCTCTTGCTCTGTGACTACCTGCCAAATTCGAAGCAGCTAAAGAAATAGTTAACAAGAGATTGCTTGATGTGATTACGTCTTGAATAGAAATTCCTAGCTCCTGGGCTGAGATCAGTTTTTTTAATCTTGTAAACTGATTTTGATTCAAAGTTCCAACCATTTGGTTAATTAGAAAGTGGTCTGTCGTTATTTAATATTTTTTGTGAATTTTAAAATACCATCTCCAATGTCTTTAAATGTTGTCCTGTCAAAAGAATTGAACGAATTTGATTTCTCCTCCGTTTGCTACTTATTGTGATTAAACATGACGATAGAATGTTACTCTTCTTTTAATTTTCTTGATGCTCAACATCATCACCCCAGCACTTCATACAAGTTTGCGCCAACTATTTTGTAATTTTTCCGCAATCTACAATTACAAAAATTCCTCTACTAGCAATTTAATGCATTCAATGGGATGGAATATACATAAAAAATACACAGCTTAATTAAACATCTTATTGAAGTTAGTTAATCATTGATTTTATTTACAACAAGATAAGCATCGTCAACATAACCACAACAACCCAAATATAGTTCGATTGATGAATGCTATTTCCAGGACTAAGCCTCAAATAATAGGTCCTCTCGTATCTGCTGGTATAATAGCCAACTCTATCCAGGTAGGGAGATTTGCTGTTATAAGGAAATATCAGAGAGTTCCAGTTGGGTCTGTAGAATCTCCTGCATCTCATTGGTGATACTACTGTAGCATTAAAGCTAGATATTCCTGAAAATACCCAAGTCTCGTCTTGAGAAAGAACGGTTAATGTATTATCTGTAACTCCACACACCAATCTCCACCTAATTTTATAAATGTAGTTGTTGTTATGTAAGAAGTCTCTTAGACCCTGCCATAACAAATTGTAATTGTCAGAATTGATAAGAGAGTTGTCAAAGTTCAACGCGATGCCATAGCCGAGTCCTCGTTTATTAGATATTAGAGCAGGGTAAAACTCTCCATTTATTGACATATTTGCTAGAACTACTGACGTCGTCAGATTGGTGCCAACAACTGTACTTTTGGTAGTTTGAGTATCAAATAAATTTGTTTTGTTCAGCAATCTTGAAATTGGATGCTGATTGTCTGTCAAATTAGCAGAAATATAGCTACCTATTGGTACATTCCTGGTCTCCTGATAACCAAATATTTTACCAACATCTGAACCACCTTGTATTCCTCCCAAATTGCTATCAGTGCTCAATATTACAGAGTCGTACACTGTTTTCAAGAACATATCCAGATTATAAGTAGCGTTTGTACTGAGAACGCTTACACCGGGCAATATAATAATCTGAAACATGTTTGCCATGTATCCGTAGTCGAATTGATTTGATTCAACTTCTGTAACAATGTAAAAGAACGATGTAGCATTGTTGATTTGCACAATGTCACTGGTCGGGTTCCATATGGAGCTCATCTTATAGCCTAACGAAATTAAGGTGTCAACTACATTTTGGACCTTTGTAGTATGTGTTGGATCTACTGCAGCGGTAGAAGCTGAACTTACAACAGCGATGTATCCATGGAATGCATTTACTCTCTTCACGTCATCTAAATGATCCCAACTTACCGTCACAGTCTCTTTATTGTATATTTTCATCCAACTGGGCAAAGCGGAAGTGGGATGGATTCCATTATAAAAAATAGCATTTACAGTGCTTTCAGCTAATATATCTCCTAATCCATCTGCGTTCATGCTTAATGTAACCTTTAACAAATAATCTGTTTCTTCCAGGCCATATGTCAGCTCAGGTATATTGTAATAATCAGGGAATATGTATATTGGCGCCGTCCCATTTTGATTCTTCACTCTAGTATTAGAGTAAACAATTACTTGAGATGTGTTTCTGGCATTCAATATTTGTAGATAAATATAACAGCATTTTTCATATTTTATAAATTTCGCAAGGTTATAATTAACATAAATTATAGCATTTGCATCGTTAGCATAAATTTTTGTTGGCTGAGAGGTCGATATATAAACAGTGGGTACGTTTGAAGGCTGTTGGGCTAAGAATACCTTGGTACCCAAGGGGCCCAAAGTCACAGTAAAAGTGCCATTAGATGATAGAGATACCACTGCATTCTGACCTTCGATATCTTTAATCATTGCTCCAACTAGAGAATCCATGGTAATTGTGACCCTTTCAGTAGACAAATCGTTCCAGTTGCTTGTATAAATATACATTTTACCATCGTAAGTTGTTATGTAGCTTGCTGCCACGTAACTACTACCTATGATATTCATTTTTGGAGATAGATTAAATCCATCTGGAGCATCTATAAATAGTTGACGCAACCATTTGTAGTGTTGGAAAACTGCGTCAGTAGAGTTCAAGTCTCCAATTGAAAAGGCATTTAATATTGCTTTGCTTCTTGTAAAATTCTTTGCTGTAATTCCAGGCTGGGTGTTGGTAGGAGTAAACATATATGCCAATACTTTAGCTGAAGTGGGTTGAATGTTATGGTACTTCCATACACTAAATGTATCGTTCAAATATGTGTCTTTACTAATGTTGAAAGTAGTATAAGCATATATACTCTGCCTATAAAATCCATCATAGTAAGGCACTACATTGTCACTGAACTGATTCATATTTATAACAGATATGCCGAATATTTGATCCATGAGGGAAGTGAAATCAGCGTTTGGAACCAATTTGTAGTTTTCGTATCCCGGTAGGTCTGCATCAGAATAAACATTGATGCCGTTTGGAATCAAGTTTCTGTTGATAAAGGAAAGTTCGTTCGCCCCCATGCGTTGATTTCTTGGCAGTACAAGAGCTCTTACTGATTTCCATTTCCCTGCATACAATTCAGTTTCATTCATGAATGTCAAACCAAACCCAAGTCTGCTTAGAGTAGAAAACAATCCTTGCATATTGGCTTGGTATCTGTTTATCATTTGATCTGTTGCAGAGGTCCAGTAGAATGCTACCTCTGGTTGAGGTTGAGTTGCGCTTGGCAGAGTTTGCTCAATATTCATTTGCTCTAATGTTCCATATAAATCGCATAACATTGATGCTGAATCTTTTGGATATCTACTCTTGCCAACAATGCCATATCCGGCTACATTAGCTATAACGAATGCTCTATCATTCCAATTAAACACATGTACACCTATGGCTCCATTCATAATTGTCTCCAAAACAGATGCTCTAATCAGTTTGGCTTGTGATGTACTTTTTACAGTGGGATCTGATGTGGAGAAGCCAATCTCATTTACCATAAACGGCAAACCTGTAGCCCACATTGCACGTGTAGTGGCCCATTTCGTGGATCTACCCTCCG
Source organism: Acrasis kona (assembly GCA_026419775.2). Classification (NCBI taxonomy): domain Eukaryota; phylum Heterolobosea; class Eutetramitea; order Acrasida; family Acrasidae; genus Acrasis; species Acrasis kona. The sequence continues at coordinate 72,774 of JAOPGA020000617.1, forward strand.
ATCCAAAGAAACCATCAGGATAGAGATTTAGCGACCAAAAGTTTAGCGGGAAACCTCCTCTAGCACACATATTCGATATTGTTAGCGGATTCTCACCATGGAACCTCCAATCGTCCGTCCCCCACATCATACCAATGGATGAATATGTTACCAAATGGTTGCGATCTTGTTCTTGAACTGTTCTAGAGCACAGCGCAACAAAATTTGCGATGCTGAATTGACGCCATGCCACTAATTCTCCCCATGGTACACTGTCTCTATTGTAAGATGCAGGCATAACAACTTGCTGAAAGGTATTATAATTTGTCCCCCATATACTATTCAAGGAGTCAACATTATTAGAATACTTATCTAGTAGCCAAGCTTGAAATGAAGATACGCTCCAATCGTCATATCCTTCGTATCTTCGATAAAGTAAGTTGTTGTAACTTAATTGATTTCCAATAATGTACCCGACAATGTTTGTTTCATTGATATAGTGTTGGACGACCGATCTCAAATAATAAACGTATTGTCCGACTGCGTTAGGGTTTTCTATGCTCATCATGTCAGAGGTCCATTTGTTGCTATATGACGTCGATATGTCTGGTCCAGGACCGGCTGGGTGCATAGAGAAGTATCCTGGATCTACTCCTGGAGTGTATAATTGACCAGGAGCACCAGGACTCCATGTTGGAGGTCTTTGATATCCTACTAACGCGAAAACTTTGATTCCGTATTTGTAGGCTGTTCGTATTAAAAAGTCGTACCTTGTGAAGTCGAATATTCCTTGTTGAGGTTCTATATCCTTCCAATAAAAGTCGACTCTTATGGAGTTTATATGTAGAGACCGCATTACTTTAATATCGTATTCGATCTGTTGGAATGACTGCCACTCCCCTATGTCAGACCTCCATGTTTGATAGGTAACTCCACGTGGTAGCCAATATTTCGAACTAGTTGCGTTATAGAAGTAACCATTTTTAATTGATATATATCTGGCATTAATCAAATACGCTAAGGTCAGGCACAACAGCCACCGCCACATCCACATTGAGCTTTTCGTTTGAGCCGAATCCCGCGAACAATTAATTAACAGTTTTTCGTTACAATGAGCTTATTAACCGACATAGATTGATATCATAATTTACTAGGATTACAGATTTAAACATTCTTTATTCCAAAAGGTTTTGAATACATCGGACCTTGTTGCAGTTTCAGTCTTGCTGTTTGATGATTTAGCTTTGGTCGTACTTGGTTTCCCCTTTGTTTTCTCTTGCTCGTCCACCTCTTTTTTTGTCAACCATTTTAGTGCTTTAGTACTCTCTCCTAACGAATGACAATCGGCTGCTTTGTCCTGCGGTTGAGACCCTGAAGAGGAATCTTTACTGAAACATTCTTCTGCTTTACTGTCGCACAATACCTGAAACACTTTATGAAAATCAAGTTTATTATCAAAAAAGCTATTTTCAACTTGAATGCAATCAAGCTTTTGCAGAAGCTTCACAGCACTAGGCTAAAAAAACGGTTAAATCAATTGAATTTATATTGTTGCAATTACGTCTTGGTACTTCTGTAGCGTTAGAGAAGGCAGAATGATATTTCAATATAAAATTTGATATAAAGTATTCCTTCTGATCAGCATTGATCAACTCACCGTAAGGAGCACAGCTAAAGTCTGTATATACCGCTAAAAAATTTAATTTTTAAAGTATGCTACTACTTACAATTGATTGCAGCTAGCTTGGAATCTATCTTCATCTTCTCATCATGCTCATCAAATTGAGATACTTTTGTTTCTCTAAGTTTTTTTAGAGCCTCTTTCTTCTCCATCTCCTCCTTGTTCTTTGTGGCTTCTGCTTTTTCTTTTTTTATTTTCTTAGCCGTGAGTTCAAGGTCCTTTATCGTTTGGGAGACGGAAGGCGCCTGTTTATTTAGAGTACTATGTGATGTGAAAAGTTACTTTTGGTAATGGTTTCCAATTTTCATCTTTTGGTAATAATTTGAAGAAGGCAGTTTTTGGTTTACTACCCGGCTTTGTTGAATTAGGGTCTACTAATGTACCCTCTTGAAATTTCAACTTGTTTTGATCTCTTTCGACGTCAGTAATTACGTGTCTATCAAGCACTTTCAAATTAGGGAATGTATTTAAAACCTTCTCCTTGTAGTTGTGCTCTTCCGCGCATGGGTTGGCGAATAAATCGAGTTGGGTTAAGAACTGAAGATGTTTGAGGTCGTTTAGAACACGATCTAGATCCGCCAACTTGTTATGGTGCAGCATCAGCACTTCTAAAAATTTTAAATGCTTGATGGAGGAATCTCTGATTGAAGTGATGTAGTTGTTATGTAAATGTAAACTCTTAATACGGATGCAGCCTACTTTCGATTTTTTTAAAGTGGTACTAGACTCTTGAGATTCCTGAACGACTAACTGATCTACTTTGGTTAGCTGAAAGGTTAATATCAGGGTTTTATCCACTTACCTTATTATGATTCAGCCACAATACTTCAAGATTTGTTAATTTACGGAAATTTGGATGAATGTGTTTTATTGCCCTTCTCGCCATGTAAATCTCTTTACAATCTCTGCAATCCCCCACCACTTCTGACAGCGGATCTTCCTCTTGAGTGTAGATCGTACTATTAAATGTTTTGATGAGAACTGGTGATTCATCTATTGTGACACTCTTCGTAGTTTTTACTTGCTCAGGTTGTACTTCTGCTATTCGCTCCTCTTGATTTGGTTCTACAACTTGCTCTGTAACTACTGGTCTTGGAATTGAGTTCTCTTCAATAATGGGTGTCTCTTTTCCAGACACCTTCTTCTTTGGCGGCATGTTGAAATTGCCTGTAAATATAAAAAGCCTTTTTGTTTTGATCAACTTGACCTCCACCCATCACATATCAATAGAACCAAATAGAACGAACAAGGATGCCAAAGAGAGTGGAGAAGTACCAGATGGCAAAAACCCTTGGTAGGGGAACATTCAGCAAGGTGAAATATGCCGTTGATACCACAACCAACGTAGCCTATGCAATTAAAATCGTCGACAGAAGAATGATTAGAAAAGAAAACATGGAGGCCCAGTTAAAAAGAGAGATTGCAATCATGAAAATCTTGAAACAAAACAACATTGTCCAATTGAGGGAAGTTCTTCAGAGCAGCAAGCATATTTACATTGTCCTTGAGTTGATTACTGGTGGTGAGTTGTTTGATCGTATAGGTAACACGGTTTAATTAAATGATGGCTTGACATGAAATCCAGTTAAGGAAAAACGATTCGAAGAAAGTACCGCAAGACAATACTTCCAACAATTGATTAGTGGAATTGAATATTGCCACTCTCAAGGGATCGCACATAGAGATTTAAAGCCCGAAAATCTTCTACTAGACGATAATGACACGCTAAAAATTAGTGACTTTGGTTTGAGCGCTCTTAGCAGCAGCAGTGACGGTAGACAAAAAATGTTGATGACAACATGCGGAACACCCAACTATGTAGCACCAGGTACAACAGTCGTTAGCTTTTTTCTCATTTTTTAATAGAGGTGCTAAAGGAGAGGGGATACAAGGGCTTTACCGCTGACATCTGGTCGTGTGGTGTCATTCTCTACGTGATGATCGCTGGTTATCTACCATTCGAAGATGAAACCATGGCAGGTCTGTTCGGTAAAATCGAAAAGGGAGAGTTCGACATGCCAGAGTTTTTCTCTGCCGACGTTAAGAGTATGTATGATGCGATAGTGACTTTCTAATCTTGTCCAGACCTAATCTCAAGAATGTTAATTGTTGATCCCAACAAGAGAATTACCATCAAGGACGTCATGGACCACAAGTGGTTCAAAATGTACATACTCATCATTTTTTACATTCTCATTGTTGTAGTGGCTACAAGAAGGACAATTCTGGATCCAAACAAAAGATTACGGTCAAGGACGAGGATGTGGAGAGAGCCATGAGAGACACAGCAGGTGCTGAGAAGCACGAAGACAAGGGAACAAAATCACCAGAGGAGGCACAAAAAGAATTAAACGCCTTTGATCTAATGAGCCGCCTGCTAATGGACAGCATGAACCCACTCATGACCAACGCACCAGTCAAAATCCGCAGAGAGACAAGATTTATGGCACAAGGACAACAAAAGCAAGTCGAAGACGAACTCATCAGAGTCTTGACTGAAATGAAAGCCAACCCAGAAAACAACGCCAAGAATAAGGAGATAAAGGGATACCTAAATACTTCCAACGCCCAAATGTTGACATTTACCGCAAAGGTGGAGGCCGTTAGTGGTGGCATGAGCATGGTCGAAGTGCGTCGTGGAAAGGGTGACATATTAGAATACAATAGCTTTTACAGAAGTTTGGTCAAAATGATGGGAAAGATGGTCTTCTCAGGAAACCAAAAGGAATAAACATTCGCATTCTTGTAACTTGATCTTGTTTGTGTAAAAGACAGGTTGACAGGACATGATCAAGTACACCAACATGAATAAACTTGTCTTGTCATTCCTATCATTAAGATTAAACGCTCACAAACGATCTTTTCACACATGCACGCGTTTATTGGATCACGATGCGAAAAAGTCATCCGTCAAAAGTAGCATTTTAAAGATTTATAAAATGACCCACCCGGATATGTTTGGATCCCACCCGGAGCAACAAAAAATCAACCAACAGTCTTTGCAGCTACTACAGAATTTTCTTGACGAATACAAGGGCTTGGACACATCATCACAGAATGACATTCACCTAACAGCAAAACAATACAATCTACAGTGGTACATCAAGAAATCAGACGCTCAATTCGACTTGATCAAGATCAACATTAAAGGACCCAAACCAAGATCGGGCGTCGTCGACAGAAGTCAATCATTATCAAGAAATTTATCACTCTTGTTCGAAGCATTAGGACTACCCAGCACAAATGTTCAAGACAATCATGATTTTTCCGACTATATTGGCAAGGCTACAATCATTCAAAATGATACATCATCATCACAACAACAACAAACTAATCATGACGCCCATCAAATCATCCAATTCCTCCACAAAGTCCACACCCAATCAACGCATTCTCCGCTCCACGGTCGCCACCACGAAATACTAGTGCATAAGATTCGTCACAAGATATCAGACTTTCTACATGCAAGCGAACTACGATTCGACATTTTCGTCAAGGAATACGATAAACAATACGAATTGGTGGAACGATTCAGAATAGCCATTCAAGATCGATACGGAAAAGACACATCAGCATGGGGTCACAAGGAATCACTTTCGTTTCTACACCAAGATGCAATTCTCAACAAACCCACCATGCACCTTCAAGAATTAAAACGACTGCGCGATCACGTGAGCGATTTACAAATCTCATTGGCGAGAGGTCACAATCACATTCATGCCATGGGCTACATATGCCTGCAATACGATCGGCCCGATACGTGGTTCCACTACTTGGAGAATCACGTGGACGTCATGACTGCCAAGCACAATCATCAACTACGTTACGAATATCTACAAATGGAATTAATGGTGGCACAAAAGTTGAAGATTCATAAATTCATCAGCGAGAATGATCAAGTGTTTGTTGACGAGCGTTACAGACGTTTATTGAATGATTTGTTACATCACGTTGATCGACATCATGGCGATCAATACAAGCAAGTGATTGTGATTGTTGTACAAGAGTGCAACGAACCTATTCGCATTCATGACAAGTATGGATACTTGATGGCACCCATCGATTCCACCACACATCAAATCATGCATGCCATTCGTCATGATGGCACCAACGCACAACATATTCATGCAGATCAACAGGATCAAGAGCAACGAGTGCAGACCATGTTGTGTGAAACAAAGGATTATGTGGGCATGTTGGAATTGGAATGCATCGATACGCTACAGCCCGTTCAAATACTGCAGTGCTGTCAAAAGTTAGTTGCGCTGGTGGATACGCTCAAACCATTGCTGCACAGAAAGTACGTGTGCATATCTGATGGTTATAATGTGAGGGCCAATGGTGTGATTGAAATACCACATGATTTTTAATGTCCAATCTGTTGTTGTTGTTGTTGTTGTTGATTGTTGATCATCGTGTTGTGTTCTTGCTGCATTTCTTCTTCTTGTTTGTAGAGTTGATGATAGATTTGAAGCGTTCTTTGATTCCTCATCATGTACTTGCGTTCAATCATCCATAAGCATGCACCCGTGATCCATGCAATGATGCCCAGTACATTTCTTGCCATGTTGAATACTTGATACACGATGAACCTTGTGAGCGGCGTCGTCGCGTCGGTGGTGGATTGGAACCATGAATTGTTGCTGGCGTACATGACGCTAAAGTAGTCCTCTTGTGATGCGCTCACCCACGTGGCGATGAACGTGGCAATGTACATGATCACTTTGAGCAGCAATAATCCTTTTCTTGAAATGTCGCTGTATCTTTTTGATGTTTGTGCATCGATTGGGCGTTGATGATGAGCGAACACGCTTCGATGGAATGGACCATCGTAGGTTAGCGAAGAGTCGACGAGTACTGAAGTGTTAGGGTGGACTGGTTTGATTTGATTGATGGCGATGGATAGATTCATGACTAGACATAGCGTGACCAGCGATGTGTGTAGCTTTTGAATGTATTGTGATGCTGATCCCATCCAGGTTAGGGAGGAACTGATGCTTTGTACGTATGCAGCGGTGATGATTAAATGAAATAAACATAATCCTAATTTCTTGTCATGTTAATGTTGTGCGTGTGCGATTACCTGCGAGTAGACCTTCTGTGAACATTGAAAGTAGGAACAGGTTCTCGTTGAGTTGTTTCGCTACGATTTGTAGTCGCAGATTGCCAACATTTGCAACCTCTCTCTTGTCGAGTTCATCGTCATTCACCTCAGAGTCATCGTCATTTTGCAACATTAGGGCCAACACCTTTTCAGTATCTCTTGTTCTGGTGAATTGGCCAGTAACTGCGCCTTTTTGCTTGTTAGTGGTCGATTGTTTCGAAATTTACTTTGAACGAAGAAGTCTTGTCGCTTGGATAAAACACTGGCTCTGGAATGTTCTGCTGGATTTTCATATTTGATCAAATCCTCTTCATCAATGTAGATGAACTCGCTCTCTTCCTTTTCTTTGACTTTCTTTTTCTTGACTCTCTTCTTTACAGCTTCTTGTACGATTGGAGGAGATTCCTCTTGTTCTTCTTGATCATCTTGTTCTTGAACGACTTCCTCTTGCTCCTCTTGTTCTTCGTTATCTGTCGTGGGTGGTAGTTCATCAAGTTCTTCATTCCCGCTCATTGTAACGGAGAAATGAAGTCAACCATATATCGTGTAAACGACATCATACATATACATATTATCATGGACCGCAGGCTTTTTATGGTGGCTGAGCGCGCGTAGAGCGACTTTTCCCAGTTCCACTTTTTATAATGGTATTTTCTTGCTCCTGTTACAACAAAATAGATGATGGGGCATGAACGGGTGAGTGTTCTCTTCGTTTGTCTTGGAAATATTTGTAGAAGTCCAATGGCGGAAATCACATTCACGGAGCTATTGAGACAGAAAGGAATATCTCACGAGTGGAAAGTAGATAGTGCGGGAACTGCTGGCTACCACACTGGTGATGCTCCAGACTCAAGAAGCGTGTCAACGTGTAAAAAGTTTTTAGGAAACGATATCAACGTAAAATTTAAAGCTAGACAGGTAAAAAAGACTGATTTCAACGAGTTTCAGTACATTTTATGCATGGATGAGAGTAATTTGGATGATCTGCTTGAAATTAGACCAAAAAATTCCACTGCCGTTGTAAAACTCCTTGGTCAATTTGATCCTGAAGGAGATACGATTATTAAAGATCCCTACTACGGAGGACTAAACGGCTTTGAGCATAACTTTAATCAAGTTAAAAGGAGTTTGGAAGCGTTTATTTCTTACGTTCAGTCAAAATAGAGTACATTATCAGAAATAATACATATCCTTATTACCACATTAGTGTTATTGTTATCCACCGACTTCTCAAAGGAAACATGATGGAAATAACAACTCAAGTTTTAGTGCTGATATTATGCAAAACTTGGCAGAGTCAGGGTTGAAAACTGAGGAAATATGGCAGCATAATTGACAATAACATGTGAACATAATGTTCTAAACATAAATTATTTTATTTAAGCACTAATCAGTTGTGGTGGATCCTTTGATTTTACTACTTGAATGGTATCTCCGACGCTTATTGTTCCCTCTTTGCTTGTGCACAAAAGATAAACACCAAATAGTGGTTGATTCTTGTTATTTCTTCTAAAAGAACTCAATACAACCCTCACATCAACATCTTTGACTCCTTTTGATGGATTTACGTTGGGAATAGTACATCTGTCGCAACAAGTTGCACAGTAGAAACCAGATTTATTCTCTCCATTTATTTCAATAAAATGCCAAGTGTCTTCTTCAAAAGGCTGTTTGGTTCCTGTGACAACAATGTTGGGTCTGAATCGTAACATTTCAATTTGGTCGGTGGCCTTCTTGTTCAGGTCTTCGAGAGAAATATCAGCAATGACCAGGAAAGGAAAATTGTCGGCGAACGAAGAATTTAAAATGGGAGCAACAAGAGATTTGTCATTGTTGAATACTGTCTTTGTTACTACATCATTCATCGAGTCGTCAAAAAGTTCTTGGGCTGGTTTTCTTACATGGTCATCGGGCGTCTTCATTAACCTTACTTTGTAATTTAAGAAGGCACTTAAATGATCAGCTGCTTCATCGCCCATGTCTACAGCATTCACTTCGTTACCGAATAATACCACGGTGTCCATCTTCGGGTAATCTGGGAGCTTTGTGGGGATTCTTAGTTCTAATGGATTGTCCGGTGTTTTGATGATGAGGTATTCCAAACTTTCGGTTAGGCTTGCTTCAATGAGGGACATTTTTGGGTATTCTCTTTGTGTAATTTGGCAGTTGCGCTTCACACTAATCAACATCCATTCACGGTCAAACTTGAATCCTTTATCTGTGTAGGGCCATGATTTTACTGTGAAACCTTTGCACGACTTCAGTGGAAAGATGTTGATGTCTGTTATAGTTATCATGGTCATTGAGTGAGGTTATTTACAAAGCAGCACCAAATACAACAGAGATGATTTCTGTAACTGTGATAAAAGATCTCCGTAATTCATTACTCATGCTGCAATATATACCAGCTATTAAATCAAAACTTTTCAACAATCATAACAGCAGCTGTGGCTCAATCGTTTATGTTTGGTTTGTAAACTGGTCTTGTGAACGTTCTAGGTTGCAATATTTTGTCAAAATCAAAAACACACTTCTTTGGAGACATTGCTTAAAACAAATAAGATGACTTCATACAAAAAAGAATTTACAGCAAAAAATTTTAAAATAAGCGTTTCCACGATTTTACATTATGTACACGATCGTACCAATGCTACAAAACTTCAAAACAAATCCCATACAACCACAGCAAATCTTTTTTTTAATCAATAACCTTTTAACGAACCAACAAACAACAGATATAGATCAGACGATGAGTAATTTTATTTATTGATTTATAGCGTTACCTGCCTTGATAAACAGAGTAAAGCAAATAATGATCCCAGTTAAGAACGTAATAGTCCTGAAATAGGAGTATTGCAGTGTAGTGGTCTTTATGTATAATACATTATAAATTGCTCTGGAATTGTCAGGTGAGTGCATGTTTAGTAATTACCTCGAAATCAGATAACAAAAGCATAAAAAGTTTATGGTACCAACGGGAACTTTTGCATAATTTGCTGCGATCACACCGCACGCAAAGAATGATAGGTTTTCGAATCCATTCTGTCGTTGTGTTAAGATAGTAAAAAATAAATGTTACTTGTTGGGCTGCCTCTGCTCTCTTGTATGTTTCAAGCTCTTCTTTTGTCAACCTCTTCTCTAATTCTTGTGTCGCGTGTCTTGGGTTGGTATTATCAAACTTATGTTTACTATTGGCGATTGATATGGCGTACCAATGGGGCAAAATGGCCACAAGCCAAGCAGCAAGAATGCTGTATATTGAGTAGTTCATTATTATTCTTTTGTGGTTGATTACATATATAAATAGTTCGGGTTCCGATTCAAACACTCTTACAAAAAAAGAAGAATGAAGAGGAACAATTTATGACGAACAGAACAAAAGTGACAAAGCCTAAAAAAACACCTACGAAAACCAACATCGAATCACCAGTTGTTACGACGTGATCGCAGCACATAACTTCGATTAAGGGAAGAAACTGATGAAAGAAATACTACATTTCAAAGGTACAATTGAAAGCGACGTTGATGAAGTAGACTTCGTTATCGGAACAAAAAAGAACCAGTACCACCCAGATTTGGTTTCCTACTTGGTTAGTGTCCATATCAATACATTTAACTTTTTAGATTCGCTGTGAGAAATCAATCAGGGATGAAAAAGGCTTCAGAGCAGAATTATACAAGAACTCCAAGCCCTTCAACGCTTGGACCAGCTTTGACCTCAAGTACAGAAGAATTACTTTACTAACCGTTGAACACAACTTGTTTCATAAATCACTTCCAAAATGAAGCGAAGAGGAGTCTGCTATTGGTAAGGCTGTAATAAATACCTGACGAACAAGGGCATGATAAAGAGGCCGATAAAGAAGTTGAGAAGGTCTCAATCAAAACCGAAATAAAATCTGAATTGTTCTCATCATGAGAATGAGTTTGTTATGGCAGGAGTTTGTTCTCATAGGAATCTTGTAATTGGTTGAGTGAATTGTTATTTTGACAAATGTCGTCTTATGTCCATTTCAAGATGACGCGGGTCATTAGTGAATTCATTATTGATATTAATATCACTTCTAGCAAATATCATTTTCACAACATTCACCATGATAAAACTGTGTGTGTTCCTTTTAGTGCTGGCCTCAGCAACCTTTTGCGATGTTGATGTGAACACAATGGACGGAAAGGTGGTGGTAGGTTACCAAGGATGGTTCAATCACGATTCTGATGGCTTTGGTGTGGGATGGCGTCATTGGAGCAGAGATGAGAATAGGATTGGTGCAGATACTCTAAACTTTGATCTATGGCCAGACACATCAGAATACGACCCACAAGCCATGAGGGATACAAGCATGCGCTACCAAAATGGACAAGTTGCAAGACTCTACTCCTCTGGTCATCCCTCAATCGTTGATAAACATTTTGAATGGATGAAAAATTACAACCTAGATTCTGCTTTTCTACAAAGGTTTCTTGGAGAGGTACAAGATCCAAGGTTCTTTAGATTAAGGAACACTGTCACAAAAAACATGATGGCATCTGCCGCAACCCATGGACGTACATTTGCAATCATGTATGACATATCAGGAGTGAATGCAAACGATTTGCTGCCTTTGTTACAAAAAGATTGGAGCTACCTCACCAACGAGCTCGGCGTCACAAGATCACCAAGATACCAAAAGCACGATAACAAGCACGTAGTAGTCATTTGGGGACTTGCATTTTCCGATAGACATGACACACCCAGTCAAGCCATTGAGATTGCAAACTACTTTAAATCACAAAACTGTTTCATCGTGGTGGGTGGTCCCTACTTTTGGAGAACTCAAGAAAGAGACGCCAAACCAGGTTACGTCGAAGCTTTACTCGCTTTTGATGGCATTTCTCCTTGGTCCATCGGACGCTACAACTCTCGACCAAGTTTCGAGGCCACATTCGACAGACAAGCAGTAGAAGATCAACGCCTAACGCTCTCCCACAATAAATGGTACGCACCTGTGTTATATCCAGGCTCTTCTTGGAAGAATTCACATCCAGAATCGAAAATCAACGACACTCCTAGAAATGGTGGTGACTTTTTTAGAGCCCAAGCTGATCGTATGTTGAGTAAATTACAGAGAAAAAACACATTTTTGTACATTGCAATGTTTGATGAAGTAGATGAGAGTACTGCTATATTCAAAGCAGCCAGCACGAAGGAGGACACTCCAGTGGGAACTAATTGTTTGCATTTGAGTTATGATGGTAAACAATTGCCAAGTGACTATTACTTGAAGCTTGCTGGTAACTTGACTGCAATGTGGAAGAAATAAATTATTTAAAAATTACATTTTGATCTGCTTTTTCGATTGAGTCGTTTATTAGGAATTAATTTGTCCGAAACTAAAATTAGATCAGTTTTCAAACAATATTACTAGAACATATTAGATTTAATATTGCTACTACAATCAAAGCAGTAGACCTTGATAACTTACTTGAACATGACGACGCCACCTCGAAACTGCCTGAAGACTTTCCACAAGATTGAAGATAAAGCTCCAACAAGAAAAAATGGGTTTTGTCCCATAGAGGATTATGCTGCTATAGGAGATGGTAGATCAGTTGCATGCATCGCAGAGGATGGATCGATAGACTGGTGGTGTTCACCAAACATGGATTCATTACCTCTATTTGACCGTTTGTTAGATTCCAAAGGAGGGCACTTTTATCTCACCCCAGCATCATCTGAATATAAAGTGACCAGACAATACAGACATAACAGCAATGTTTTGGAAACCACATTTAAAACATCTACAGGAGAGGCCAAGATTACAGAATCGTTAAACAGTGGTACAGCAGGTCGCCTACCATGGTGCGAGTTGGCAAGAAGAATCGAAGGCATCAGTGGAACCGTCCAATTCAAAACGAAATTCAAACCAAGCAGGAGAGAAAACACCGTGAGCGCTTGGATGCAAGAGAACAAGAATGGAAGCGTCATTCATGTTGGCAACTTGATGGCCATGATTAGAAAATCTAATGACTTTTCAGAGTGCCAAATTGACTACGACAAACAGACCATCAAATCAACAGTAACCACCCGAGAGGGGTCGAGATCGCTGATCGCACTCTTGTGCGTGGAAGGAGAACCGCTGGCAGTTTCCTCCATTAAGCAAATTGATGAAAGGATCGAAGTGAGCGACTTTGCTTGGCGCAACTGGGCAGAAAATCTAAAGTACGAAGGAAAGTTCAAGCAACACGTGGTGAGGTCAGCATTAGCGTTAAAATTGCTGTGGTATTCGCCGAGTGGAGCGATTGTCGCTGCTGCAACCACGTCGCTACCCGAACGCATCGGAGGCGACAAGAATTACGACTACAGGTTCGCATGGGTCAGGGATGCATGCATGACCATCAAGTCATTCCTACACGCAGGTGCACTGGAGGAATCCAAGGCATCATTCACGTGGCTGACTCGCGTCATGCGCAGCAACGGAGAAGAGATGAGGGCGTGCTATACGCTGACGGGCAAATTGGTGCCAGACGAAAAGTATCCAGAGATGGAGGGCTACATGCAATCACTTCCCATACGAAAAGGAAATCACGCCAACAATCAATTCCAACTCAGCATGTACGGAGACATTATGGAGTGTGCATACTTGTTCATCAAGGCAGGTCACGTGGTGGACATTGAGACCGGAAGGTTACTGAGCGAGTTGACCAACCAATGTGCAGACAGGTGGAGGAGCAAGGACTCTGGCATATGGGAATTGCAAGAGTTACAAAATTACACATTCTCAAAGATGGCGTGTTGGTTGGCGCTGAATCGAGCCATTCAACTGGCAGACGAGGGTCACTTGGAACCCACGTGGATACCCAGGTGGACCAGAGAGCGCGATCGCATCAGAAAGTGGGTGGATCAGCACTGTTGGTGTGACTCCAAGCAGGCCTACACCTTTTATCCAGGAACAGATCGACTGGATGCTGCCATCTTGTTAGTTGCCAGGGTTGGATTCGACAATGATGGCGATCGCATGAAATCAACGTGCAGGGCCATTGTGAAGGAATTGGGCAGAGGACCTCTGTTGTATCGATACTCTGGAATGGAGAAGGAAGAGGGTTGCTTTATCGCGTGTTCGTTCTGGATGGTGGAGGCGTTGGTGGCGTTCAAGCAAGTGGACGAGGCCATACAACTGTTTCAACAATTAATCAAAAGCTTGGACCGTCATTTGGGTTTGTTGACCGAGATGGTGGACCCTGACACCATGAGTGCACTGGGTAATTTCCCACAGGGTTTGTCCCACTTGAGCTTAATCTTTGCAGCCAATGCCATCACGGAGGCCACCACCGGCAATGATGATTCTACTGTTAGCGATAATCAACAAGAAGAAAGCAGAGTGCTCGACAGATTGGTGGAGGTTGCCACACAAATGACGCAGAATCATGTTTTTTAATCAATTCACTTTTTAAACCACGCGCATCGCCACCACGGTGATATCGTCTGGTTTACCTCCTTGACGTGCCGATAGCAAACCAACGGGGGCATTCTGTGAGAATGGAGTCGTGGCATTTGGCGTTCTGGACTTTTTGTATGCCTTGTCCACCAACAATGTGGATATCGTTTTGGTGGGGTCTTTGCTGTAATCCGAGCACGTCGTGACCAGCGACAAAATGTCACGATCGAACAAATTATCGGTGAGACCGTCGGTAGATAATAAAATAATGTCCTTCTTCTCTAGTGTTAATGTGTATACGCTTGAATCATTGGGGGTGTCGCCTTCTCCATCCTTGTCGTGATAAGATAATTGAAACGGACAGTTCCAAAAGTGTGTTTGTTCTTTTGAGCGAAGAACGATGCGTCCATCTCGTACCACAATAATGGAACTGTCGCCCAGACTTCCACAGCGAAGAATAAATTTGCCTCTTTCTTTTGTGATGGTGGATACAATCGCCGTGGTAGCACCACCGAATATTTCTTTTTCCTTCTTTATTTTGCTGTATGCGGTATTCATAATGTCCACGGGGTCCACCACACCAGAGTTTGATATTTCCTTCGAACACTCCATGATTCTCCAAGCGATTAGGCTGGGATCTATCCCTGCAAGCGTACACCCGCCAACACCGTCTGCGATACCGCAAGCAAACACTAAATTGTTATTTGATTTTGGATTTGAGTTTAAAAAATAAGCGTCCTCGCCACAATTGTCTCTGCCATCGGGTCTTTTTAATACATTTTTGTTCTTTTTTGATGCAAATGCAACAGAGGACTGTATTGTAGATGTCTTTGTTACCTCAGACGACACCACCTTTGATGCTTTTTTGAATATTCTCCTCTTGATTTGTTTCGAGTTGCGTACACCTCTTATTATGATTGGTTTAGGCCTTCCAACGTACTGAACCTTTGTCATTTTGAACTTGGTTGACCTTATGACATTTTAAACATGAGACATGTTGAATACGCGAGAGCAAGGTGAACGTCCCGATAAAAGAGAGATGCGTAGTACGTTTGTACAATAAATATGTTGGATGAGAAGCATAAATTAATGTGCTCAAATAAAAAATCAATTAACAACATTAAGAAAGATTACATCGAGGAATCCCTTTGAGTACTGAAAATTTTTATTTTATCAATCAATTCTATATTAAAAATCATCACTTATTGTGTCAGGGGTCTACTTTGAAGCAGCACAATATCTGTGTTGCTGATCCTCGTTCTTGATCCTCTTTTCTTTAAATAACGGAACAACAAAAAGAGGTTGACCAGTGAATTCGCACAAAGTCAATGGGACTGAGTGACAGCATTTCGACGGTCCTCCGGGACATTGAAACAACAACGCGAAGTTTCAATTCAGCCTCATCCATGATGCGGACGCCAATGTCACCCATACAACTGGAAGTTGTTGGACCCGAACTCCCAGACTGGACAGAAAGACCTTATCAATCTACTGATTTCTTACACTTGGAAAAACCATTATTAAAACAAAATGAAATGAAGGACCTTGGTAGTTTACCTTCCAAAGTACAAGAGCTAGTGATTGTGGAAGAACTACTTAACGCGCTAATGGTAACATTAAAAAAGCCATTATTTAATTAATAATGTGACAGGGATTCGAAGGAAAGTACATTACTTTTGGAACAAAACAACCATCAGAATCGGAGAAGGAAGACAGCAACAATAATAACAATGATGATGATGATGATAATGATGATGACGATGACGATGACATTTACGAAACACCCAACGACGACGAATCATCTCCACAACAACATGTGCAACAAAAAGGCTTTATATTATCCCAAGACATTGATGCGTCGCTGTTGAATCTATCCGATAGAATGCTTCCAATAGCAGATCGGTACGTGCGTATATCCGAATTCGTGAGGCAAGGATCGCGATACGAAAGCGGATTGGTATCCCACGCATTCTGCGCAGCATTAAAAACCCTGCTCAAAGTAAGCAATCGTGCTCACCGTCGCTCATCATTGAAAAGGAATACATTGTCTTCATCAACCAACTAGATCACATGTTTAATACAAAGGACTTGTCCATACAAAAGTTATGGTTCCAAGTGCAACCAACATTCAAGACCATGGAAGTGCTTGATAAATTATGTACAGGAGCAGAATCGCTCAAGGGCGGTCACTTGCTGAATCACATCTTTGAGCGATCCATCACCATGGCAGGGTAAGTCATCGAAATCAAATTCACACGCTGAACGCGACAGGGATCGACAAGCACAAGGAATATTCAAGTTTTTGATGGACAAGGCCACATGCCCCTACTTTGAAATGTTACAGTCGTGGATCTACAGGGGCGATTTGGTGGATGCGTACGCAGAGTTCATGGTGGAGGGCAATCCCAATCTCAACATTGGTCAGCTGGCGGTGGACTATAGGACAGGCGACAATTATTGGACCGATCGATTCAAGCTGCGCAACATGGTGCCCACGTTTCTGGACAAGCACAAGGATAGAATATTGGTGACGGGCAAATACCTCAACGTGGTCAGGGAATGTGGCACCGACGTGCACTTTGATCAGGGATCTCAGCTCAATCTAGGAATGAATTATGCAGAAGTGATCGACAGGGCGCATCAGTACTCTTGCAAGCAGGTGATGAACCTAATCATGGTGGAGCAGCGATTGGTGCAGAGGCTGCACAGCGTGAAGCACTACTTTTTGATGGACCGTGGCGACTTGTTTGTTCACTTTTTGGATACCGCCGAGATGGAGCTGGACAAGAGCAACAGCGTGACCAGCTTGGACAAGCTGAAGAGCTTGCTGGAGCTGAGCATCAAGACCAGCAGCGTCAACATTGATCCCTTCCAAAACGACGTCACGTGCGTGATGCGCGACAATACGCTCATGGACTTTATGAAGAACATTCAGGCGGTGCACCATCAAGAGCCCAGGATGCCCGTGGTGCCCGTCACCGCCTATCAGGCCTTCTCTCTGGACTACAAGGTATCGTATCCGGTCAGCTTGGTGCTCAACAAGAAGAACATTGTGCGCTACGAGCTGCTGTTCAGGCACTTGTTCAACTGCAAGCGAGTGGAGAGGAAGCTGTGCGATGCTTGGATCAGGCACAAGTTCACCAAGGAGCTAGGATTGGGCAATCACGTGCAGCCGTTGTATGCCCTGCGATCCAGGATGCTACACTTTGTGCAAAACATCACCTACTACATGATGGTGGAGGTGATCGAGAAGAATTTTCACCTGTTGAACGAGAAGCTGAAGCGATCCGACACGTTGGAACAGGTCATGAATCATCACGACAAGTTCCTCGACGATTGCTTGGCCAGCTGCCTGGTGATGAACCATGGTTGCTTCTCCACGCTCAACAAGTTGTTGGGCACGTGCGATCACTTTGCAGTGTACTTGAATCAGTTCACGTCCAATTTGATATTGAGCGATGATGATCGATCGTATAGGGACGGTTCGCTCAGGGAGAGAATGAGTCGTCTCAAGGAGTTGACGGAGAACGCAAAGAATAACTTTGATCAAGACTATAGGAATAGAATAGAAAAGTACGAGAGGACGTTCACTCAGTATTTTGTACAATTGATGGAGGGCATGAAGAGAATGAGCCAGACGGGTGGTGTTGATTTTGAATACTTGTTTGGATCTTTTACGAATGTGATTATAAAAATGTAGTGTGTTTATTATCAATTGTAGTCTGATTCTTTTGTCACAAAAAAAATTAGAAGGAAGACTCGTATATCTCAGTTCACAAAGGTTGAAGTTGATTGTAATTCTTCTATTAATAAGCATTGTCAAAAGGAGATTGACGTGTATGATGAAATACATTGTTCTAGCTTTGGCATCTATTGTATGCGCGCTAGACTATCAAAATGCAGTGCTTCCTCATGACGCTCCAGATCCAGGGGCAATTTATTATAATGGGGCATACTACGCAGCTACGACCAGTACAGGAAATGTTTTAGCATCAGGGTACTTACCAATTTACATGTCAACAAACCTTGCTAACTGGACATTAGTGTCTCATGCATTCACCGAGTCAACGAAACCAAGGTGGTCCAAGAACAATTTTTGGGCTCCAGAAATCAAACAAATGTCGGGGGAAGTATTCAACTTGTATTTTACAGCAATGAACCCAAGCGGAGTAACGTGTGTAGGAGTCGTTACCAGTAACAAAATAACAGGTCCTTACAAAGATGCCACAGGACAACCTTTTTCATGCGATGGTTTGGATAGCACGATGGTGAAATCAAAAGGCACTCCATACCTAGTATGGAAACACAATCCTGCTAGCGGTATAGTAGCTCGTGAACTTACACCTGACGGATTGAAATTTACAGAAAGTATAATTCATCCTTTAATTCGTAATGATAAACCATGGGAAGGAATCCTTGTTGAGGCGCCTTGGTTAATTTGGCAAGAACCCTATTTCTACATGTTCTATTCATCAAATTTCTTCAATACTCTTCAATACAATGTAGGTGTTGCTCGTTCAAAGGCACTACTGGGTCCTTGGGAGAAGAGAGATGCTCCAATCGTTCGGTCAAACAAGAAGTGGGCCGGACCTGGCCACTGTTCTGTTATATCAGTAAGAAACGAGGGAAACAAATGGTTTATGTTGTACCACTCTTGGAGGGCTGACTCATTTAAGAATTTCACAGTTGGAAGACACATGCTTTTAGACTCTGTTCATTTCTCGAATGATGGGTGGCCATACGTTCAAGGTGATTCTCCAAGCATTGATCCTATACCAATTCCAAATTGAACCACAATAAACTTCCATGTTTAATATCACCCCATCCAGTCTGGTTGTACATATCATAAAATATATCCCAATTCCCACAATACAACTAATTCACAATGGAATGAACGTATTTTTGTTAAATAGTTCACAATTCTTGCTTGAGTCTTCCATAGAAACATTTTGAAAGCAGTTGACTAGAGTACTCTAAATTGGAATGATCAGAGACGACGACTTCGACGATGATCTTGAGAATGGGACCGCACTAAGGTCAAATAACCAGCGAAACAGAGACAGGTTTGGGGCTGCTCCCATACCTGATGATTTCAACGTTAACAATGAGGACGATGTAGTTCTTGCACAGCAACCGAAAGTACCAAAGAAGGGGAGATTGATATTGACTTGTGGTAAGCTTTTATCATCAATCATTCTTTAATGTTTTTAAAGCACTTTACCTGTGCTGCCTCCTTCCACTCGGTGTGGTGATACTTTTAGCCGTCTACATCTCTGGTAGTCTGCTCTATTCTCCTTATACAACAGATTACACCACCGTATATAAAAGTTCATCAAACATCAAAACTGGAACACTCAGTAATGGCATTAATTATGTGTACGTAAAAAATAAAGTACTACCTGGACGCTTCTCTACCTACTTGCACGTGAGCACAGGGAGTACAAACGAGGAGGAAAATGAACAAGGAATATCTCACATGGTGGAGCACATGGCTTTCGACAACTCGGTCGACTTCCCAGGAAGAGGCGGTGTATGGGGGCAAATTGAAAAGAACAATGCAGGGTACTTCAACGCCTATACAAGTTTCCGCAGCACCGTCTACATGTTACTCGACGTGGCAGCCAGCACTGCATCAAAATCAGTGAAAGATCAATTAACACAAACGTTAAAGATCATCTACAATCAAGTCAACGGAGCACGTTTCAAACAAGAGTACTTGGACATTGAGAAGGGAGCAGTCTTAGGAGAGGACCGCATGAGAAAGAGCACCATGAGCAATGCAGTCCTCAAAGTACTCGAGAACCACGGAGGGTCAACGTGGAGGATCGGATCGCGTTTTCCCATCGGTAAGGATCCCATCATTAGAAGCTGGTCCACCAACGACCTAACCACATACTACAACAAGTGGTACCACCCCAAACACATGACCTTCTACATGGTCGGTGACATTGATTTGGATCTAACCATCGTGGAAGCAGAACTAGGAAAGATCAAATCCGACATTACAAACGAAAAACCAGTCAACATGGACATTGGCAAGGCGACTCCAGAAAAGAAACTATTATACATTGATGGAGTGGATGGAGTGGATGGAATCATGATCAACACCATCATCACCAAGGAATATCAAGGATATCCACGTCACACCGATTATTACAGAAAACAGATTGGAGACATCATGTTCACCATTGTTTATTCGTTCCAAGTCCTCAGTCGCCTGTTGAGCAGTTATCCAGACATGAGCATCGACGACTTGACCAAGAGGAACGCAGCATGTGCAGTGGTCAACATGTACGCCCTCAACAGCACCATTTATGACTTTGCCATCTTGACCCCATCATCACCCACCATGGGTCCATCCGAAGGCACTTACAGACAGGACCTTACCATGGCCGTTCAAGAGATGAAGGGATTAGCAGACATGGGTCCCAACAATGTGATGCTGATCGCCATCGCGTACGTACTATCGGCGACCTACCAATCGACTTATTACGTTCAAGGCCACGTGGATTCGAAGCTCATCATTCAATTACTTTTAAGCGACGAAGATCCATCACATACCTACCATGACGTCGAGGAGACCATCGAGATGAACGATCGATATTTACGATTCGGATTCGCCACTCACTTTCACGATCACGTCCAGGCACAAGCACAATTCGTACTGGATTCCTTCATTTCTACATTTGATGATTCTCATGCATCCATCTATCCCCATGTCATTCGCGACGATCCCGTCAGCACTGGAATTCTTATCGGTAAAAGCAACACGCCCGAGGGCATTCCCACGTTAGATCAAAAAACATTAACCAACATTATCATCAAGGCGGTCAAACAAGAACAAGTGATACCTAACGATGGAGTTGCTGGGTTGATCAGTCCCAGCGCGGGCGCTAATTTGTTACCCGTTATGAATTCCATCAACATTCAATCCATCCCCAAAGCATTACTGCCCAAATCAGATTTACCGACGCCCACGCTGATCAATACTCGTTTGGATTTGGGAATCACCACTTATCAATTACTTAACGGAATCAAAATTAATTTCAAAAATGTAAACGTGGAGAGAATGGAGAGCATGTACCCTGCCACTTCGCAGATTGAATTGGTTGCGTTGGGCGGTAGGAATTCACAATCGCCTGATTTACAAGGTGCATGCGATTACGTGAACGAGAATCTAATCTCTGGATATACCTATTATTCGAGCAGTAACTTTGATGACGATGATTTGATTCATAGATGGGATTCGAATGGAGCCACATTGATTCCGTTACAATGCGATCAAGATTACATTTCCATGAATTTACAATTAGAATATGGATGTATTACTTATCCAGAACCTTATCAATGTGATTTGATCAGTAGTAATTACTCCAATCAGTTCCAATCTCTGCGCATCGCCATGAATCCAAATTACAATTATTTGACCAATCAAAAAGTGGTCGAATCCTTCGAAAAGAACGAAGCCATTGTGGTGGAGGGTGATTTGATTTCGGTAGTTGGCGAAAAAATTCAAAATGTGATTCATGACATGGTCAAAAACACAACAAATGCATACCGACCCACCACTGTAAAAGACCTAAAGTCGCTAAATCCGCTCAATGTTCAGTATTGGGTTTCGAATCACTTTGATCCATTACGTTCCAGATTTGAATTGAATGTGATTGGTCACGTTAATGTGAATGCTGTATTGGAAGCTGCTCAACGATGGATAGGAACCATCGTGAACATACCAGAGCTACCTTCCAGAGGATACGATCCATATTCCTCTCTACACGTTGCTCATTTCGAAAAGGTCACTTTATCTTCTTCGGCGAACACTTCTCGTTCGTGTCAAGTGAGAGATGAACCAGGAAGGGCGTTCGTAGGTATGATTTTACCTGCTCCTACTGTTTCGAATAACAATTGGTTGGAACATTCGTTCGTTCATGCTGGATTATTGAATACTTTGATGTTTGATGTGATTAGGAGTCAACATGGTTATAGTTACTTTGTTAGCAGAGTTCCTTTTTATACATACAGCGTGTTATTCCCGCGATTATCTGCTTATGCGTTGATATGGGGCACTGGCGACTACCCATCTAACTCTGTTGCGAACGATACGCTCAATACGCAATCTAGTTTTAATCTAGTGAATGGAGTAATGAGCGAATCGATTCCTGCTGATATTTTTGAGAGAGCTAAGGATAGTTATTTGGGTAGTGTGAAGGCACAGTTGCAAGACCCAGTTGCTTGGTTGAGTTTGATGAGAGGAATGAGCATTGCTGCACCTGCTTCGTGGGGTAAAGCTGACGGCGAGGTGATTAGGGGTGATTTGGATTTGGTGGGTGCCGTAACTCGTATGGATTATCAACAGTGGAAGGATGTGTATGCTGAAGCCATGCATTCAAAGGATAGAGTGGATGGCAGAGTGGTGGTTGAGACTGTGACAGAAGCAATAAACAAGTGTTAGAGATTTTTATATATGTACATTTGTTACTTCTTTTTTTGAGCTGCCCTTAATGCTTCGGTAGAGTAGTCCTTCTTTTGTAAGTCTACTCTGTATTTGGCTGGGATGCCGTTTGATTCT
The DNA here is from genome assembly GCA_026419775.2 of Acrasis kona. Taxonomy (NCBI): domain Eukaryota; phylum Heterolobosea; class Eutetramitea; order Acrasida; family Acrasidae; genus Acrasis; species Acrasis kona. The sequence goes on from JAOPGA020000617.1 coordinate 95,522, forward strand.
AGTTCGTGTAGCTTCTTCTTTCTGATGAGTTCAATCTTGGATGCTTCCTCTTCCTTCTTCTTTCGAAGTAGAGCACCTTCCTCTAAATATTCTCTCCTCTTTTTATCTTCAATTTCTTTTGCCAAATCAATTTGTCTTCTAATATCTTCGGCATTATCTCGTCGCCTCCTGCGTTCCTCTTCTGCTCTCATCTTTTCGATATCTTCCTCTTGTTTTTGATGTTCAATGATGACTTCGAATTGTTCCCTCTCTTCTCTAGCTTGTTGAGCTATGACCGCTTCCTTTTCGCTCTTTTGCCGCATTCTAGTCTCGCTGAGGTCCTTGTTCATAGCTTGCTTCTTCTTCGCTTCGGTAGCGACCTGTTTTCTGTACTCTCTTTCGTATGATTCTTGTGCACGTTTGGCTCTTAAAGCATCCAATTCAGCTTGCTTATCTTGAGCCTTCTCCTGCATTGCTCTCAATCTCGCAATCTCTCGCTCCTTTTCTGCCTTTTGTTTCTTTTGTTCGTCAGCATACTCCTGTTCTCTTAATTCCTTTTCGAGTAGATATTCTGCAATGTTTCTCTCTTCGTCCCTCTCGGCTTGTTTGTTTGCACGTTTCAACTGTATCTGCTCAGCGTTGGCCAGAGCAACTTCCTCAAGTAACTTCTTGGTTGCAACTTTCTTTTGTTCGCTCTCTTTTCTGTCCTCTTCTTTCATTTTTTCAATATGGTCTAACATTGCTGCCTGATCTTGTTCCTTGAGTTCTAATTGCCTCATTCTCTCCCTCTCTCTGTCCAAGATTTGTTCTTGTATGATTTGTGCGCCCTTTCTTCGGTCCTCGATTCTTTTCCTCTCCCTCTCTTCATAAAGTTTCATTGCTTTCAATCTTTCCATTTCCATAATTTCGTCCTGACGTTTCTCTTCCTCATCTCGTTCGCGCTTTAATGCCTCCTTTTCCAATAGTTGTCTATCACGCACAGTAACGCACTGAGAGTATAGCATCAAGCTGGTCATGTGTTTGACTTCATCTAAACCTTCGTCGATTTGAAGACACGGCAGATTCTAGTAATCTCTTCTCTTTATCCTCTTGTAAAAGTTCTATATCTGACTTTTTCCCCTCTCCATGCTTTCTTCTCTCTCTGTCAATTTGTATGATTTTTTCTTTTCGAAGCCTGGCTGCCTCAGCTAATTTCTCTTTCTTCTCTTTCTCTGAAATTTGAGCCTGCTTGGTGGAGACAAGTGAGTTTGCATTTCTCCTAATTTCGTCAAGTGTTGTTGAAGACACTACAACTGCGTCCGGTTGTTTTCTAACCATCTTCAAGTCGTTTTTTGTTACATATTTAACTCCTTCACTACTTTGCGTCCTCCTTGTTGGATTTCCAAACAAAGTCTC